>VZSR01001238.1:3896534-3966762 GCA_013398615.1 Brachypodius melanocephalos | reverse complement strand
CAGCCTTCCCAAGGCATCAATAGTGATGATGATGGTGATGGTGGTGGTGATAGTGGTGGTGATGATGATGGTGATTTGAAGGTCTTGAGTGCCCCTTCCAGCTCAGATTCGGTGATTCCCTGGGCATCAAGTGCAACCATCAACACAATACTGCCTCTGTCACCCCTAAACCATCACCCAGCACCAGACCAGACAGCTCTGAAACACCTCCAGAGATGGTGATACCAACCTGTTCCAATGCCTGACCCTAACAGTGAAAATTTTTTTCTAACATATACTCTCAATCTCTCCTGTCTCAATTTAAGGTCATTTCCTCTAGCCCTGTTTACGTGTGCCCACAAGGGAACAAGCAACATATCCAGGGGAAAATTGACACAGCCCTGGAAAGATGTGCTCAGTGGGCAAAAAACTAACATGCCCAGGTGAAAATCAAGTGTATCCCATGAGGAAAAATAAGTGTGTTCACAGGAAAGGTCTGTGTCCAGATGTTCATGAGTGTGTCATGTGAGGAGAGCAGAGCCCAGGCTGTGAGAGAAAGGTGGTGTGAGGGAGTAGCAGCAAATCTATAAAAATATATGTACTGGGGAGGAAAAACCCTGATATATCCAAAGGTGAAAAACTCAGGATAGAGTAGAGAAATGAGTAGTGCCAGGATTGCCTCCTCAACCGTATCTGTGAACCAGCCTGAGCCTGGCCCTGCTTTTTTTAGAGGAAAATAGGCTTGTCAGGCCTAATCCACATCCACATCAGCAGCAGAAGAAGCTAACTCCACTAAACTAGCAAATTTCTGGTGTAAAAATAAAGGCAGATCAACACATGGGCAGAGAGTGAAACTTCAGTCAGCCTCACAGAAAACTGAAAGCAGAGGTTTCAAGCAGAGTGTGGCTCCTGCTCGTTTCCTGCAGCAGGACCCTGGCACCCAAATCCCATCCTTTTCTTCTCCAGCTCAATGCCAACAGCTTCAACAAATAGGAATTCCCAGGCACGAGGGTTTTGTGCTTATAAATCCGGCCTCAATTTGCATAAGTGGATGCATAATATCTGATGTACGTGCAAAATCAGACATTGCAGCTGAAAAATCCGGCCATTAAACTATTCTGTTGGATTTGCACGTTTCCCAAGGAATGAGACACATAAATCCACTGGCTGCATCTTTGGCTATTGAGTAGATTTAATAGCATTGTGTTAACACCTAGAGACGTTAGCGAGGAACTGAGGCCTCATTGTATTGAGCTCTGTGGACAAGAATAATGAAAAGATTGTTCCAACTCCACCAATTTACAGTCTTAGTGGATTATGGGGTTTATTTTGTTTTTAAACAAGTATTTCTGAGTTGGTTATTTAACATGAAATAAATGCCATCATTGAATTGAATTTAATGTAGACCCTTTTTTTATGAAGCACTTCCACAGAGGCAGAAATAATTGAGTGACATCATCACAGCAAAGATAAATCCTTATATATATCAAAAATCTACTTTTTTCCTTTTATCTTTATCCTGAGTTTCAAAGTTTGGAGCAGATTGTTCCAGGTTCAAGGGCACTTGCTATTTAAATAAAACTACAAGTACTCTGGAGACTACTGAGGATATTTTGGATTTGGGCAACTGCAGTGTGGATGTTCTTTTTTGAATACCTGTGGCCAGTTATTTTGACTCTTGCTGGACCACAGCTGTTGCTGTGCAAGTGCTCGCTCTGCTTGATAACTTTGTTAATATGACAAGTTCTACAAGTATTATCAAAATAAGTCTGACACCACAACAGATTGCGAAGAAAAGGCAGAGAAGTAGTGAAAAAAAAAATAGAATTCTTCAACATGTTTACAGTTGATTTCTAATCTGATGGCAAATTGATTTTTTTCCCAAACTAGTTTGCCATCCTGCTCTTCTAAGCTGTGGTAACAAACTCTGTGCTCGAGGAATGAGGCTGCAAATGGAGTTGAATTCTCAGTTGTATTTTCAGTGGCAGTGGCCGCTGTGGAACAGCAGGTGCCTCCCAAACTGAGGTGTTTCCAGAAGGAGCAGAGGAGAATCCAGATCCGTGCTCAGACGGTGGAAATCTCTGGTTCACGTGTGTGGTTGCTCTGCTCTACCACTTTCCTTCAACTCTTGACACTCCAATTAATTTTGGAAGGAATTACAGGTTTTCTGACTGATTAGCTACTATTTGAACTACCTCCTTGTTTAGCAGCACTTCACATGAAGTGCTTATGAAATTTCTCCCTTCAGATCTTTAAGGAAAATTAAAAATATACCATTTACATTTTTGTACATACTGAATTTTTCCCAAATTTTCAGATTGCAGGCCTGAGCTGGGCCTGAACATATGTTATTTGGGAGGGTTTCCTTCCCTTGGAGTCTGCTGGGAGGCTGGCTAGGAATTGGTGTTCTGGCACAAAAAGGAAATAGGAAGCTCCACCATCTAACACAGGAATGCTACAAGATGTGGGGCTGGCGGGATGAAGACATTTCAGAGTGTACACATGCACAGGAAATCAACTTGCTAAACACCTCAAGAGCCAAACTGCTGATCCTAGGAGGCAACTTGCTGTGGTGCACACCACTCAGGAGAATAAAAGGCTCAGAGATGAGACATCCACTGTGCCAGGATAGCGAGGAACACGGAGCACACGAGGGATTTTCCCCTCCTTGATGCACACACGCAATTCCTACTGACAGCAGTGGGAGTTGCACGTCCACACCGAGGGGACAATGGAACCCTTGGTGGTGGAGATGAGTATGGGATGTGAGCTGTGTGACCACGGGGAGGGAGCCAGGGAGAGGGAGGTGTGAGCACTGAGGGACTCCACAACATACAATAAAATTGTCAAGCAGCCATCAAGTACGTGAAAGCATGGGAATAACAAATTAAATGGACAGGAGGTGAGAAAACAGAGTCTCAAGAGGCTTTTGCCTTCCTAGCTTAGGGCTGAGATCTGAATTCCTTATCTGGGAAATATTCCCGCTGGCTTAACCCATTTAATTCCCTGACAAGTAAATATTCTGCCAAACTTGAGTAAACAGTTGTGGCCCAGATGCCAAGCATAAAAAGTGGTTTTATCAAAAAGCGTGACAAACAAGAAGAAATTAAATTAATACAGTTTGCAGACCTTGCTGTGGGTTTCTTCTGCATGATCCGGCAATTCTTGATTTTCAAGCAGGAGACAGCTGCGTGACCAGTGGTTTAGAGTCATTATTACTAATTTGGGTTTGTGTCAGAAGTAGTAACAAAGGACCCAACAGGAAATAATGCTGATTCTAGTTTGACAGATAATGGCAAATGATGTGTTTGTGACAGCAGTTAAAAAATGAGAAATGCCTTCAGATTTAATATGCATTTGGGACCTGTTAAGGATATGTAGGGAAGAGGGGATGAGAGGAAACTGAACAGTGAAGTAAAATGTAAATCAGAGCTATGGAGAAATGAATGATCAGGAAAAGAGAGACTTCTACCAGATCTTGATGGAAACCAACAGAAGAAACGAAGGATGCTCCGAAGTAGGGAGACCATAATCACAGAAGGAAAATAACTAATGGTAAAAGCCAGAGTTTGTACATTTATGTAATTTTTTTAAGTAACAGCAACTGGAACTACATGAATAGTTTGGCACAGCTCAACATTCTGGATTGCCTATGATCTGGCTGCAGTACAAAATCTAAAGACAAAATGATGAATCATAGAGGAGAAGGTGAATCAAAGAAAGAATCCACAAGAAAAGACCGAGCAGGAATGCGCTGTGCTTCAGTCCAAGCTGACTCCATCCCTGCTCCCTGTGTGCTGGAATGGTGGGGGTGACACAGCCATCTCCCTGCTCAAACAGCTCCTTTGAAATCACATATTCAGTCCTGCCAGACAGGCTGCAAGGCCAAAGGGATTTGAACCTTCTCTCTTTTACGCTGCCTACTCATCCGCACATTGTGGATCCAAGGGATTCCTCCTCTGAGCTGGTCATGTGGATGGCACTGAGGAAAACACAGCTTCAGAGGCCCTGTACAAACCCTTCCTGCTCACTTAATTACACTGACCAAGGGAGGCCAGCTTTGGTGCAGCCTGACCTCCAATTATGAGGCACACTGTGGTCTCCTCACTGAGCTGTGCAGGCATTAGTGGCAGCATGCCAGCAATGGCTCTATTAAAATCAATTTGAAGCTCCCAATTCTGTGTCTCTTTTCACCTTAGGTGAGGTAACACGCCTTATACCGGTGCAACTCTTTGTAAAACATTGTAAAACAAAACTGACCTGTGCAAAACAATTAGCAGATCTATTCTCTGTCGTTTTGTTTGTTGTTGGGTTTTTTGGTCATTTTTTTGTATGCTTGCAAAAAAAAAAAAACAAAGGAAAAAGGAAAAAGCAGACCAAGAGGCTTAATAGATCTCTATCTTTGCAGTGGACTGTATAAAGAAGAGGTATTAAAAAAAAAATTAAAGAAGAAAAGCAGAATTAGGTTTGTTCTCAGAGTCACCAAGGAGAATAAACTGCAAGAGCTCCCTGACACAGCAGGCAGGCAGCTCCCAGGCTGCTCCATGAGGCAATGCTTGATATTCATGGAAACAATGAAATCTCACCAGATTTAGTACAAAAAAGAGATGAATAGCCAGTCTGTGATTTTACGAGCAGGAGGAAGGCCACAGATTCCCAGTTTCCCCAAAGCCTTCACAAACTTACAGATTTGAAGGCTCTCCTCAGATGAGCTCGTGTTTAAGCAGGATTGTGCCATCACCTCAGAGTTACCCGAGGGGTCATCACCTGCTTTAGCTGGAACAGCAATGGGGGAACATTATCAAACACTAATTTAAACCCAGGGATTCCCTCCCCACCCTCTCCATGCACCCTCAACAGCTCAGGAGGAAATGTCTTTTCTAAAAAGTCCTGCGCCTGTGATTTCCCGTGCCACTCTCACATTCAGTGAGGTACCAGGGGAAGGGGGCAGGATCTGACCTGTCAAACCATATGGCTCTTTATTTTTTACTCATTCAAGCACCAGAAAACCTCAAATCGATAGCAACGTAATTATTTTTTTTTTAATAAGGGACAGCTGAAAGATAATGGGAATTTTTGAGACCTGCAGCTCGTGCTGTTGTTATTGTTTACAGCAGCAAATCTCATCACCATTGCGTTCTCCTGATCAACATGGCCCCATATACACTGAAATGTTCACAGGAATGTAACTTATTCCCGTCCAAATCTCAAATTACCCCGCTACAAGCAGCAATTTTAAGAAATGATCATTTTTTTACTTAGCAAAAACATGAGGTCCAGATCAGCCTTTCCAATATTACAGGACATTCTTTTCTTCTTTATCAGGAAAAAATATGTTTTCCTGTGCACAGACTGGTAAAACATAAATAGAAGTGAGGTTCTGAGCTCTCTCAGCCTTTTGTGGCACCCAGCTTGTTGGTATTCCTCACAAATATTTTTCCTCACCAATATATCCAACAGTTTTTGCAGTGCAGCAGATACTCTGAATTGTGTGTGTGTGTGTGTTTGGTAAATGCTGAGGCAGAACTCCTCAGAGAAAGCCTCAGTTACCTGTTTAATATGAAGTAATTTTCTGGAGCTGTCAGCATTTTTGGTCAAGAACCACCTGGAAGACAAAGCACTTTGCAAGAGACAGCTTTGACAACCTGTGGATTTAAATAGTGGAACTGAAAGGATAAGAAAACTTGGAGAGAGAGGGGAGAGAGGGAGGGATGTGCTCTTGTGAGGGATTACTTTGTGACAGAATACCCCATACTCAAAGGAATGCAGCATATTTCCAGTTTCCAATTAGGAAAAGTAGTGAGAAATTTGCAATGTTTGCCTCCTTGCAAATCCTGTTAAGTTAAAGATGTAAACAGAATTTATTTATCTGGAGCAGTGATTTAGCTACAAATGAGCATAATAATATGATAATATTACACACTAATACCACTATTACATGCCTCAGTGAAATAAAGCCTGGAAATAAAAGAAAGGGAACTATTTAGGAACACCGTATGTATGAATAATATGGACTGACTGCAGGCCAAGAATAATAAAAACCAAAGTCTTCCACACATGCATAAACAGAAAGGAAGAGAAAGTGTAGAGTCACAGGGGTTGAAGTTTTATGCACTACCATTGGTAGTCATCCCCTGACTTCTGCTCAGCTGACAAAGGCTGGTTTGATGTTGGTGGAGCTCGGTACATGAAATAACTGCTGCTTTGGCCGGTCTCTAGAAATGCCTGAACTCCAAAGATGAATTTTTCAAGTTCATGCCTTCATCTAACGAGATTATCTGCGTTTATCCTGTTAACTCTGACCAGCAGATCCTGTGGTCTCACATCCCCTAATCCATTCCCAGCTGCACACAAGCTTTCAAGTCAGGCTGGAACCGTGTCCAGGACACACAAACAGGTGCTAAAAATATTGGTACATCCGAGACTGAGTAACCCCCAGCTGAAAAGCATTTTTTGTCTCTTTGAGAGAGAAATCTATGGGAGATATTCCTGCACCATCTTTTGGTGTGAGGTGCTGGCAGGGTTGTGTTTTAATAAAGCTCATTTTAAATGATTCTGGTTGTGCTAATCCATCAGTAGGAAATGGCAGAATCGTGGCTCAGGTTTGATTGTAGCCCAGGAGCAGCACAGGATTTAGATGGGACGTTTTTAAGATTTTAGCAACAAATGCAAACGATGTCTGGTGCAAGCTGTGGTAACCTGGACTTCACCTATGCAGATATTTCACCAGAACGGTTATCTGCAATCTGATCCTTAAGTACTTTATGAGAGATAAATCTAATAACCTTTCTGGGAAAACCTCAGCAGGATGCAGACACTGTAATAATCCATATGCAAGCTACCACATTGTATTGTGTGCTGTCAGACAACTCAATTATTTTCTTCCAGATCTAACATAAGCTTCTGTTTAGTAAACATGATGAGAGTCGAACTTTTACATATATATATATAAAGTCCTTAATTTGCATGCAAAATTGCCCTAAGTATGTATGCAAATAGGAAAACTCATGCACAGATGACTAATTAAGTGCATTTATGTGAGAAATTACCCAATGCACGCATGGAATCTCAGTAATTGTACACACAACACTGTGAGCCATTGCCTTTGCAATTTGGACACGTAACTGATTGAAAAAATTTGTTTCCCAGCACTGTGTTGGAATAACTGATGTGGCCAGAAGTAGGACAGCTGAGGGGGCTTTGGGAAGGAGCTGCAGCAGCTTGTGAGGAGCTTTACAGTAAGAACAGAATTTGCCATCTCTACCATTACTGTTTTTGCATTCACTTCCAAACCACCCCGTGCTCACCTGTGGCTTGAAGAGAGTCATACCTGTAAAATGAGAATCAGCAAAGTAAAATCAGAGTGATGGCTCAAGAGGTGGTGCCATTAAAATTAAACCTGAAGTCTGCTCTTGCCTGTCCAGTATGTGTTTGGAAAACAAACAGCAAATTTTACTTTATGGGTCTTGATCAAGCTCCCTTTTGTCTCACCCAAGCAGGCTTTGGGGTATGACAGCACAATACCCCTCTGGAAGGTTCAGGGAGTTTGGGTGAGAAAAGGGGAATCTGTCTGTCTGTTTTAATTTTCCAGGCATTGATGTCATTATAAGTTCTGTAACCTCTAAACACTGATTAGTTCTTTTTATATCCCCAAAGTTAGAAAGTTCACGCTGACATGGTTAAAATTCAACATAGAGAACAAGTCCTTTCAATATGATATGATAAACATCCCTGTCTTCAGTGTCCTGCAGAGAAAAATACCTGCCCAAATTGTTTGGACATGCTCTGGCTGCTGAAAGCCGGGAACATCCTCAGCCTGCCTTGTGATATTTTCCTATTTTCTGGTCATTGTGCTGATATCGAGCATAACAGGTAGAGGAGCACCTGTTTATTTACGAGGTCAGGGCTTTCAATCAGCACCTGACACGGGCAGAAACGCTTTTGTGGGCACAGTCAGATGAAGGAATAGGAGAGGGAGAAGAAAGAGGAGAGGGAGAAGGGCGGGCGGGCAGGGATGCGGCGGTGCTGCCGCAGCCGGGGATGCTCAGCCCGGCGGGGCTCTGAGCTGCCAGCTCGGGCAGGAGGGGGAAAGGATGCGCTGTTCCAGGCTGGTTTCACTCAGAAGGAAGTTTCCTCCGGTTCGATTCGAGAAGGGGAGGTTTGCAGGCGGCTTCTGCCGCTAAGTGGTGCTCTAAACAGCGCAGCATCCTGGCGGTACCGCGGCTGCCAGCGAGGAAAAACCCACGAGCTGATCACACTTAACAAGTGTCCATTAGTCTGATTTAATCCCTCTGTGCCGCCGGATAAATCAGGGGGAAGAACAGGCCAATCCCAAAGATTAAAGAAATCCAAAGATTGAGCCCTGCTATGCAGTATCTGAAGGGGAGGATTACAAAAAACAATTCTAATTTTTTTTTTTTAAAGCTTTGTCCGCCTTCTTTCTGTTCCTTTATAATTATTAGTATTGTTTTCTCCGAGTTTATGGGTGTTAGAAGTTGAAGTACTTACCAAATAAAACTTGAGAAAAACACTTCATTAATATTCACAATTATTCCAGAATTTATTTTTAAAACAGATGCTTCATTTTTTAAAATCAATTGAAAAAAAAAAAGGTAGAAAATAGTTTTTCTGGAGTACATATCTACATATCTAGATGTAGATCTAATCCTTTCCACCCTCCAAAAACAATGCAATTGAAAAATAGGGTGGAAATTTAGAAGGAGAATGCAAGTTTGCAACTTGTGCTCTCCTCAGTCCCAGGAGAAGGGGAAATGCAGCAGGCAGAGGAGCTGTTTGGGCATTTTGACACCCAAATTTTACGCACAGAATTGGATTACCTGGTGTGCAACAAGCCAATGGTTACACGCTGGAGAGAGACACATTGGTTATTTATTTGAGACTTGTGCAAACCTGGATGCTCTGTGTATCCCACAAATCAAGCACCACCACTGGACTTTCTGTGCCATTGTTTAGACTCAGAAATTTGGGTTTAGTGACTCCCCTCTGTGACGGTTGGTTGGTATTTTCTGTACAGATTACAAAACCCCAGCTGACACCTCTGCACTCTCAGGGAAGGGTCTGCACCTGGGCAGGGTCTGTAGGTGTGATTTTCAATATTATTATGAACATTTCCAAGTCTGGAATCCATGGGCCTTGAAAGTGTTGGTAAATTAGCAGTGTGTGCAGACACACACATCGATATCTTGGTGTTAATACATCCCCAAGGCTCCTTAATTCCTGAATGTCCCGACTAACATGCAGCTGCTCTGCTTCCACTTGGAGGTTTCCTTTCTTGCTAATTGGGAGTGCACAAGGATCTGACATCAAGGAACATCCTGATTCAGGATAATCTCGACAAATTCCACGTTTTGCAGTGCTCTGAGCCCTTCCCCAAGCAATTCTGCACCCGTGGTGGGGAAGGATCAGTGGGCAAAGCTGTGCAGTCCCAGCAATGCAGAGTTCAGGGGTCACTTTTGTCCTGGTTTATAGGAGGAATTTAAGCACAGTCCAGGGAGGAGTTTGTGCCTTTTCTCAGCCATGGGTCTGTCCTCCAAAGGATGGAGGAGAAGGGTGGGTCAGTGAATGCTCAGGTTCCTGGATCCCACGTGCTCTGCTGGTGGATTTCTCATCTCCTGAGGAGCAGGTCCAGTGCTCTGCATTCACACAGCCATCAGGTGGGATGCTGTGTCTGCAGCCAGACCCAGCTCAGCCTGGGTCAGCACTTTTTAGCAGATCTGAGCACCCTAAAACTTTGCCTTGCTCTGAAACCCGATGATTATCTGCCCATGTGAGCTGCTCTGCTGAGCAGAACCCTTGAAAAAAGGAGGTGGAACTTCTGGGGAGAGGATTAGTGCCTTTTGTGAACTGTATTTGTGTGCAGGGTGCTGGTTTATTCACAACATTCCCTGAGAAGTGCTTTAAATCAAGAATCAAAAGCCGAAAGGGTATCAAAGCTGTACAGGAACTGATTACTACCATAAATTGTGCTGAAAAAAGCTGATGCTTTGCTGATTCTTTGGTCTTTTTCTGGTAAAAATATGTCAGTGTTAACTCCCAGCATTGACTTCTCTGTATTTTTTCATTTTTGTTCCATGAGATTATTTTTAGCTGCTGTGCATTAACTTTGCTTCAGAAAAATATTGAGGTAGAAGTTGCAGATTCTTCCTGAAAAAAAAACCCCCAAATGATTTATTGATAGAAATGCAACGACACCTGTATATCCATAAAACTGATGTCATGTGATCCCTTCCCCTCCCTTTTTGAATGGAGTTGAGACAGATGTTAGAGACAAATGTGAATTTCTCAGGAGGGAAAGAACTATCACAGGTAAATCAGTTTTATACCAGAAAATCTGATAGAAATGAATATAAAAGCTGTAAAATAAGTAAACCCTGAACAGATGAAGGATCCATTTTCAATTTTAGGGGAAGTGGCCAAAGTACTCAGAGTGACTTTGTGTGAGTTATTTATATTATAGAATAATTTCTGAGCTCCAAACAATGGTAAGGAACAGTAGCTCTCCAAAATGTCCTCTAGAGAGAGCGGCAAAAGTGCAAAATTCAAATGCCATGAACAGGGTCAGGTGCAAGTCCGGAAACAGTGTGGTTCTTCTGACATTTACATTTTGTAGGCATGCCTTTACATATTTAGAAATAAATTTATAGTGGTCTACAATTGTTCTGGGAAGTTTTTGAGTTTAGCTGTAGCTTCACCACCAGAAATCCTGACCTCTCTGCAATCACCCTCAGGTTTTCCAAGATTTAATCAGTGTATGCCACCCTTAATATCTTTCTTGTGATGCAAGAATTTTACAATTTGTTATAATATTTTCCAGGTGTTGAAATGCACTTTCCCAAGGCCAGCTCTGTGTGGTTTGTCCACCATCAGTCTGGCTGGTTTGTCTCTCTGCCTTTCCCACTCTCCATGCACTTCCTTCTTTTCCTTTAACAGACTTTTTCTTCAGAATAAATCCAAATATAAGCAAACTTTCTGAACTGCTGATTTCTCACTGTTTATCTCCAAGAAAATACCGCAGATTCAGCAGCAGTGACCTCAGTTCTCCACCTGAATTTCAAATCCTCAGCTGGCTTTCTGATACCTTTTATCTTTATATTTCTGTAGCCTGTAAATTTGGCCTCAGATCTTGCTATGTACGATTAACTCTGGTTTCTGACATCACCCTTCTGACCATGTGAGATTCAAAGAGAGAAGATGTTCAATTTTCAGCTCCTTTTGTCCTGTTTATGCCCAGCCTGGGTCAGACACTGCTCCACAATTCCAGGAGCAAACATGGAGGTCTTCCAAAATGAGGATCCCACCTATCCAGCTGCCTCTTACTGGGAAATTAATCTAAATATTTTTTTTTTCCCACTTGTTCCTGGCTGGATCAGGAAGGAGGTTCAAGTTTGAATGTCTTCATTTTGGAGACAAGAGTCACACACTCTGTGAGCTCTGTCATGGACTGCTTTATCCCCAGAAATTATTTGGAAAAAACAAATACAACTATTTACATTTTTTAAAAAAAATCAAGGGAAAAAGCTGAAAATGTGGCTTTGTATTGCTTAGAGACTAAGATTTCTCACTGTTAGTCAGATTCATTAAAAACTTGTTTAAGTATTAGACATAATTCCTACAGTGGTAGAAGTGGATAAAGAACTTCAAACCCCCAGTTTAAACCTGCAAGAAGTTTTCTGTTAAGGAAAAATAGGGATAATCTATTTGGAATATAACTGAAGCACTGGGTAGGTTTTCCCCCCATAGAATGTGTACATCTTGTACATTATTCTGCAAACTACAGAGCAAATATTGATTACAATTTGAAATAAAATACAAAATGTCATTTATGCCAAGTATCATAAACAACCTGATATCCTCTCATCTCCCAGAGTTTGTGAAGAATGGAGACAACAACATTTCCTCACAGAAACTATAAAGAATTTAGAGTAGGATCAATATTGTAAGAGGAACTTCTCCGTGTACACATCCAGCTGAATTCCCAGCAATAGAAAAGGGAAATATTTGTGTTGAACTCCTTGCCTAGGGCCTTAAATTGCTGTATACTATCATGCATTATGGCCTGTATTAATTATCTAATTGAGACATTTATATGGTCATCAGGCAAGTGGGGACCTGGAGAGAAATCCCTAATTAAGACTTTGGAGTTTGATAAGAGGCTGCTACTGCACGGTGATAAAACACTATTTTTGTCTTATCTTATGAATGTGTCAGGGCAGATTATGTTAAATGCTACCTACATGCATAATCAGATGACATATCTCTGGCAAGGCCTGCAGATAACACTCTGCAAATGCACATTTATTATTTTACAGTTCAGGCTGTTAAAAGGAGAAGGAAACTCGGGAGATCCAAAAGTGCAGCAAGCCCACCTTGGCCGTGCCTGGTGTGTCACATCAGGGGTGTTTCCCCTGGGATTTGGGGACAGAGATTTTGGGGTGTGATGGGATGCAGAGCAGCTGGAAGGCAGCAGCTGGAACCATCCTGAACTCTGCAGCTGGAACCATCCTGAACTCTGCAGGCACTCCCTTCCTGCTCCCTGTGTAACAGAAGGTGGATTGCAGACAAGGGAAATTCAATTATTTCCAAGGATTTCCTGTCCCAGTGCTCCTTTGAGCCTTCACTGCCTTCCCAAAGAGAGGGGGACAAACAGGGATCCAGCCAGGCAGCACTCCACATCTCATTTCATCCAGAGTGCATTCCTCATTCCCTGGCATCATGAGATTGTTGTGAATGCTGAATATGTACTGCAAAAACACCAGCAGTGATTTTTTTTTTTCCCTTGATAAGTTTTCTGGGAAAATCCAGAGCTGCTCTATTTTTTGCATGCAGCCTCCCCATCCTTCTTCTTGTCTGCAGGGTTGACTCAAATAGCAGCATTCACTTCAGGATCTCTGTCCCCATCAGGTGCTTTGAGATCTCCAGGAGGATGGTCAGCTCTACCAACAAAGCAAAAGAAAGCAAATCCAGAGAACAAAACACACATGACAATTGTTTTCAGTGGTTTTCCTCTTGCTGTCATCCACCACTGCTGATACCAGAGGTGAATCTCCAACAATGGAAGGAAATGTTTACAAGGTTGGTATATATGTATATACTCATATAAATAAACATATAATGTGTACATGCATCACACAACTATACATTTATACACACACTAAATTTAACACAGCCATCATAATCATTCAAAGCCTGCATTTTCAAACTTCCACGACCTTCTCTACCTGGATAATATATTTTTTTTTAATTTTCTGCTGTTTACAGGCGTGCATAATGCAAACTGACAAGTGCTGGAGCTGCAGAAAAGAGGCGAGAAACAAGGACCAAAGGTCCTTGCTAAGTAGCAGGATGAAAGATGGCTTAGGGTAATTTTGTAGAAGGATTCGGTTTTACAGATTTCCAAACAAGAAACGTGGATATTAATGGGGGTTTGCAAAGAGCAAACTCAATAACAGTCCTAGGCAATTAAAAGTACATAAAGTATTAATGTGTTGTCCCCTGGTTTGAGTTTAAGGGGCTGTGGAGATTGATGTTTAAATCCCAGGAGAAAAAGCCCCATCCTGAGCTCAAACCCCATACTTGGGGCTGTCATCCATTACCAAACATCACTTCATTAATATGCTAAAGGTTTCTACATGTTTCCCAAAACATTGATTAGGTTCAGGGATTCAGGAGAGCTGAGTTTAACCAGCCCCTGTCTCCCAGAAGCTGAGAAACATCTCAGCCCTGTCCTCTCAGCTCAGTGTCTCCTTCTCCTTGTGCCCACAGGGGCTGTGAGGTAGAGCCAGGATAAATCCATCAGATTCCAAAGGGCTGGATGCTGCTCCTGATGTGCTCCAGGTCCACAGCTCTGTCCCCTGAGGGCTTGGGGAAAAATGGAAGATGAATTGGAAGCACAAGAGAAGAATAACTGCTGAAAAGCTGCACACACCTGGTGGAGGTGTAAGCCAGGAGCTTTCCCAGAGTGGTGGCCAAAGCATGGCAAAGACCTGGCCACAACAACTGACACGGCTCTCATTTCCAGCTGAGAGGGAAACTAAGAAAAACAGCCACTTGGGAAAACTTTAGAACCCCTCTGCTTCTTGTTTCACCTGATCACTGCATGTCTAAATAGGTGATGGGATGAACACGGCCCAACAAAGCCTCTGTGGGTTTGATTGATGGAGTGCCCCAAAGTAAAACACTCTTTCTGAAAAGCTGAAGAGAAATGTAAAACTTTTAATAACATTCTCAAATTATTTAATCATACAATCAGGCCTGACCTTGTTCAATATGAAACTTCATTACAGCCTGGAATGTTAATACGGAGTTCCAAAAGCATCATAAATTACTGGTTTCTTCAGTGATGCATGGGCCTGTCCTGCTGTGGCCAACTGCAATTTTAATATTTTCTTAAGAAATGAAGAAATGAAGAATTAGCAAATAATGGCATGATCCTGAAATTACTGTTCTAGTGATCACAGTTTATTAATTGGCTAAAAAAGATAAAGACATTACTCATTTCCATAGATAAATGATGTAGCCAGTATGTTTTTTGGCGGGGAGGGAAACCCTAAATGCTTATTTTTGAATAGATCCATTAATAATCAATTCAACTGGCCTACCTTCCTGCAGCATGACAGGTCTGACAGTCAATGAAGGGATTACAACTTGTAACTGGCAATTTCACCATCAGAAACATTATTTTGTATACAACTAGTACCTTGTAACAACTTTAAAAATGGTATTCACTGCTTGAAAAGGGCAAAATAAAACCACTTGCAATATTGACTGACAGAGATTCTTATTTGGTGCTTATTATTTAAGAACAGAACAAGGAAAGTGAGTGGACAATTTAAAGGGCTTGAAAAATCAGAGAAACTGAGAGGCCAGTGCACTTTTAGCTCAAAAATATATTTTGTAAATGACCTGCAATGACTGTTTGTTTGGAATTAGGAAGGGAATGCTAGAATCTTGGTGGTCCTCAGGAACAGTCCAGTTCAGTCCCCCAGCTGGAGGATTCTGTAGATTTCAATAGGACTGAATTGAAATAAAATGCTCTTTGCTTAATTGCTTATCAAAGCATCATTAAAAAAAATTGTGATTGTTGGTCAGACACTGGCCCAGGAAACCTTTTCCTTCGTGTCTGTGCTTGCTGGGGTCTGAGGGTCCCCGTGGTGCAGGGTATTCCAAAGATATTCCAAAGGTGCAGGGTGTTCCAAAGATGAACTCTTTGCTGTCAGCACTGAAAAACGACAGCCCAGGCTTGGAAACAAAGCCAATCAAACATTCTGCAGCAATTAAAAAATAAAATCGCATTTTCTCGTATGATTTTCACATAATGAACAGCACGGAAATGTGGGGATTCAAGCAGCTTGAATGCTCAATTAATTCAAGTTCAATTATCATTATGACCAGCACTATGAATCTTCCCACCATTCCTTTCCCCCTACCTGAACCTCTGTTTGTAGCCTCTTCTGCATTCTTTTGAATCTGGACCAGATTCATTCTTAAAGCATTTAATGTAAATAAAACACTCACAAGACAGTTCAGCTTTTTTTCTAGGATACTCATCCAAGGCTTTTCTTGCCAAGAGGCAGAAATACTGAGCAGTATTGTGCAGAAATCTATAATTTCCTCTACAATAACCTCAGTTTGCTTTATAATTTTTTTTTTTAAATTTCTTCTGGCCATGAGACAACATCAAGAGTTTTCATAGGCAACCCCATTGCCCAGAACTAATTGGTTGGAAAGCACAGTAAGAAAAGAATTCCATTGTTTTCAGCCACAATATTAAACAACTACTTAGCAAAGGGCGAGAATAACGAGGAATCATTATTAACTGAAGAAAATACTCAGAACACATGGCAAAACAAACAATTAGGCCCAATTGTGCCAGTTCTGTGAATGTTTTACACTGCCTGCAGTGAAGTCCCGTCTGAAAGCTCAGTTTTGCGCTGGGCAATGGTTCAAAACCCAGAGACACATCAGTCCCAGGCAGCAGCTCCGAGAGAAGTGCCAGACTGTAACTGACTGACAGCACTTCCCACTGCAATCTGGGGCTGTCTTGGAGAACTTCTACTCAGCTCTGCTTCAAATCAAACTTCATCTAGCTGAGGAATTCTAGCGAGGTCACCGAGCGAGGCAGGCTGCCTGCAGACACCAGCCATCCCCGAGTCTGTTCTACAGTCACACGTGGGAGATTTACGGGACACAAACGCCAGATACCTTCTGTGGCAGCAACCTCGTCACACAGAGCTGCCACAAAACCCCAAAATGTTGAATTTGCAGCTATTTGCAATTAACCATTTGCAATTAGCTGTTTGCAGCTGGTTGTTTTTGCTCTGTAGGAATGTTGCTAAGCCACAGCAGAGTCTTGTTTGTAAAGTTCACTACTCGACTGTGTGACTGTGCACTCACATTTATCTTAGGGCCAAAAAAAATGTAACTGGAAGAACTAAAAGAAGGGAAAATACAACTGGACAGTGCACTGGCAATTACAGAGCTGAGAATTAAAGCTACAGAGGAAAAAAGAAAGGGTTTTGGTGATGAAAGTCATCTCTAGATGACACTACATCTCTACAATTAAGATGAAATTTATTGCCTCTGCTTAACATCTGTTTTATATTTATTCATGCTGATAAAAAAATATATCCTGGATCCAAAGGTTCAGCTTCCAAAGTCGCAGAATGAATGTTAATTAAATATTTGATATGAAGTCATTTAAAAACCCACAAAATTTACTCAGTTTACTTAAAATAAGACCCAGCAAAATACAAAGCATGGTATCAGATCCCATAATGAAGTCTTTCAGTTCCTTTGAAGTCCCTGCATTTAAAGTGAAATATAAAGGACTAACTTTTATATTTGTTTCCTTCTGGTATAAACAGACTGTGCAATGAGCTGCTGTGTGATAGGAACTGAATGTCACTCAGAAGGCAACACATTCCCAGCTCACTGGTGGCTTTGCCCCTCTTAATCTTCACCTTACATCTGAGATGTTCTTTCCCTTTTTCAGGGATGCTCATTATGTATCTGTTCCTCATTCATTTTGCTGGATTGGAATAAGTATGGACTTGCAGATATGACATAATCTACCAAAAACTACTAGAGGAGTGAATTTTATTTGCTGAAAAGCCTCCTGCTCCTGAACAGCTTGTCAGTCTGCTCACTCCTCAGAGGTCTGTTTCCCCATTAGTGCACATTTCCCCAGCTGAAGATTTAAGGGTTTTTTTTTTCACCACTGTCACAATAAAAAAAAGAGGAGAACGAAGCAGGTGGTGTCTTTCTAAAGTCCAAGTGTTTTTTAATGATCGTTCTCTATTTCTTCAAGTGCAGGAATTTCAATTCCGATTAAAATGAAAAAATGACAAGCCATTACAGACAGACCTCCATTCTCCAAAGGCTCCCCTCTGAATACAAAATATGTTTTCCTATATAATGCATGCACCATATTTCAATATTAATTATAGGAAGGTCTCTTTGGGGTCACATGCTAATTATATCTATTTAGAATTTCTCATGCTGCTTCCAATATAATGTGCTGTCATTGTGTCCTGTTGTTTTTCCTTGCCTGAGGCAGAAGGAAGCTACAATAAACCTGAAAACAGTGGCAAGAAATGTTCATTTTAAAACATATGGGGTGAAAGCTGCACGAAGGGCACTGCCCAGTGCTCATTGAAATCAGCAGGAATCATGACGTCAACCTCAAGGGAAAATGATCTGAACCTGGTGAATGTGCTCAGTTCTATCTGAGGGGCTCTGTGCATCCCTCAGTGTAATGAAATGCTTGTGCCACTGTAAATAACCAGGGAAGCAGCCAGCATCATGCCAGGGAGGATGTGCACAGAGGAGTGTGAGCTGATTTCTGAGGGGCTTAGGCTGGCACTAAATGGGCACAAGATGAAGAATTAAACCTCTCTTCCAAATCCTCTCGAGTGTATTTGATACGTTCATCTATGGCATTGTGTGATCACTGGGTCTGTGCAGGAGGCAGGGACAGTGGGGGTTTGTTAACCAACCACTGAATTACAGTACTGGGTTCAAATGTGTCAC
This sequence comes from Brachypodius melanocephalos, assembly GCA_013398615.1. Classification (NCBI taxonomy): domain Eukaryota; kingdom Metazoa; phylum Chordata; class Aves; order Passeriformes; family Pycnonotidae; genus Brachypodius; species Brachypodius melanocephalos. The sequence continues at coordinate 3,948,735 of VZSR01001238.1, read as the reverse complement.
ATTTTAAAAAAATCTCCCTGATTACAAACCCTAAAGATACCAGCACATTCGCTGATAAACACTTACTGTATTTATAATTTTCTTTTGTAATGACTGGTACAATTCCATCTGCGTTTAGCAACCCAAGGCATCTTCTTTGTGTGAGGAATCCTCAAATTCTCTGCACAAATCACAGCTAAAGTTAAATGGTGCCTCCTTTATGCCACCACCCTATGAACACAGAACCAAATTGCCATCCTTGCCACCTATGTACAATTATTAATGCTAGAGACTTGGATCTGCTTTCAAGAAACAGGCTCCTGCAGGATTAAACATGGATCACAAATGGAAAAACATCCAGACACCAAAGATAAGCATCTTGGCCTAAATTATGCCTCTCTCGTGTTTCCCAGCCTTCTAAATTGTTAGTGCCACACTGCCAGGCTGCGGTGACACTAATCAGACAGTCAGGAACTCAACAGGCAGGAGATCATCTCATCCAAATTTCCACACATCCTTTCAACCCAATTACTGCCACTGGTGGTCCTTTTACCTTCTGTGCCTTTCTGTGTCTGCATGAGGATTTTTCTAAGCACACCTCTCAGTGTTTAGGTGGTGCCCGTGAGTAGACTAACTCCTAAAAGTAAGATTCACAAGATATAAATGTGAAATGACATTTACATATCTCTATCTTACTTTTTTTAAAAAAGTCTATAATGAGATATCTTCAGAATAAGAAAAATGTTACCATCCAGCCCACTAACTGTGTATTTTTTTTATTGATAGGTCTCATCACAGAGCAAACCGATATTCAAGTGGAGAAAATGAATTATCTGGAGCCAAATGTAATTTTATTTTGCTAGGCCAACAATCAATAGAAGAAATGCACAGTCATTTCAGTAATTGCCACAGGTTCATGACAAATACTTCCTAGAAACTCCTGGCTAGGTGATCTCGGCACCCAGGGTTACTGAGGTGTATCTTTAATGCAGGTTAGCTCAGATGTTCAGAGACGTGTGCAAATTATGCAAGAATGTGGGCTATTTAATTTTAATATCCAAGGTCATGAGTCAGATTGTCTCATGTTGTTTGAAAACCTTGTAGTGGAAAACGAAGCTTCAGTAAAGTGAGAATTTCACTTTACTCATGTGCATAAGAGTAGCAAAGCCAACTAAGCTGGTAGAACCACATCTGAGGACCTGAGGACAGTTCTCCCAAGGTCTAAGGGCACAAGACCACCTTCCACATGGATCTTACTGCCTCCATTTCTGCCAGGAAAGGAGGCTCCCTGTCACACTTAGCTGTGCCTTGTGCACAGCTCGTTACATGCCCTAAAGACACCAGCAAATCCTGCTCTGAAAACTCCTGAGCAAAAGCCAGCTCCCCTCAGGGTCTGCTGCTGCTGCTCCCTCACCTTCTGCTGCCCTGCTCAGCCCAGGGGAGCCTGTTCAGCACAGAACACCAAAGAGGAGGTGCAGCATTCCCACCTGGACAGAAAGGAAGAGATCTTATTGCAATCATCATCATCATCATCATCATCATCTGGAATTGGGCTGCCAAATACTTCAGTGCACAGCTGAACTTCCAAAGGTTGGCTGGTCTGGGCTGTGTCCAGTGGGAGCAGCTCAGGGTGTAAAGAGGAGCTGTATTTACATTTCCAGTGTCTGATGAGGTGAGGGAGAATCCAGGCTCAGGAATGATGGGGGAGAGATGGAATGGCAGCAAGATGCTTCAAAATTCCAAGGTGTGAACCATGTGGGTGATGGAGAATGAATTGATGATGAGTTTTAATTGGGGTTCACCATAGTGTTTGGACACTTTTGAAAGACTGGACACTGCCCTGCTTGTGGAATTCATGGCATTTTGAGTGATTTTTGAAGCTCTTGGGGACCTGATATTGGTCTATTTTTAAAATACCTTGAAGGAAACAAAGAGCAGTGGAATCACCAATTGTGAGGGGGATTACAGAAGGAAAAAAGTGAAAAGCATATTTTTCAAATGTATATGACTTATTAATCTACTTTCTCTGAGTTTTCCACAAGGAATGAAATCCTGTTTTACTTAAATACTTTGGGATTTTTTTCCCAGTGGCCATTTGTCTCAGAATTTTCAGTTATGCAGATCAGACACTCAGGAAATGGAGAACATCTTCATTTCTCTTTTTGTTCTGAAACAAGAAATATTCTTTATAGCATCTGAGGGAACCTCCAAAGTATGAGAGAGGCTTTAGATTATAATTTCTCCTTTAAAGAAAAGCTATTCTTTTGTATAAAGGGAAAAAAAGAAAACAAAACAGCAAAACATTTGAAGAGCGTTCAATCAAAATAAACTCAGTCTTGAGTGTTGTTGTGAGAATAGAGATTTCTTCTGCCAGAAATCTTTCCTACAGGTAATGCTGTCTTTAAGCATCCTTTTTTTCAAATGTAACAGAAAGTAAAGGGTAAGGTTCCTACTTGTAGCATAATTAGCAAATCTTGGAAGAAGAAACAGAATAAAATATTTTACACATGTTTTTGCAGGGTAGGAAATGGAAAGGATAAAATAGTTCTGGTTGAGAAAAAAACCCAGCTCAGTCATAATTGTACAATAAGGAAACATTGCCATGTACCTGCCCTTACAAGTGCCTGTGGTTGGTCAGACCCAAGGAAAAGAGCCTGGGTTCATTAATTGGAGATGAGAGTGAGAATTCCTACAAAGGAGCAGGCAGAATTGTTGCCAACCCTCCTGCCGTGGGCATGCAAGTCCAGGGCTACAAACAACTCCTAACATCTGAAACAAGAGCTGTTGTTTTACAGGGCCAGTGGGTAACTGCAGCCAGGATTCTCAGGTTTGTTCCTTGCTCACAGCTGTAGTGGTGATTTTATTTGGCACAGACTACACCAAAGTGTTGATGGTAAAACCCTTCTCCAGCCCAGTCTGACAGCACAGCACCTTCCCTGGCCGAGTCTGGCTCCTGCTGCAGGATGTGCTGCCCTCAGCAGCACCAGGGATGCTCTGGACTCTGTCCCATCCCCATCCCTGCCCTGCCACAAACTGAACCTGTGTTCTGGTGCAGGAATTGTGGCATCGCCTCTGCCATCCTCCCCACGCTGACCCGACCTTCCTGCTGACTTCCACGTTTATCTATTCCGACTGCACACACAAAATAAATAACAGAATGCACCAAGTGTCCAAGCAGACTGGTGCCTGCAACTCTGTGGCTACAATGACTGTGTTTAAGCTGAAACACAGCCCTGTTCTGCCAAGCCTACAGCTTTAGGTTGTTTTCTCAGCCCATTCCTAACTGAGGTTCTTCATTTTACGCTGTGACCACGTTTGTTCTCGCTAATTAAACAGCATGACTAAAATGTGTATTGCAAATACAATAATCTGCCTGTTCTTTCCTGAAATGGTTGTTCTGTGTACCAAGGGATTTTAAATTAAAAAAAAAAAGAAATCCATTCTAGTTGTGTTTGGCCACATGGAGCCACATTAGATGAAAAAAGACCAAATAATGATTGATTAGCACTTACATTTCCAAAGTTTTTGTGATCTTCCATTTCCCTGCCCCCATGCTACTGAGCTTGAATTGCTTCCCTACAAGCCTGTGCATAGCAAAGTACAACCAAATATTTCAGAATACATCTCTCACCCTCAGGATCCACACTTGATTTTGATATAAAATGTTATTAACTTTAGCTCCCAGTACAAAAGGTCTTGATCAATAATTGTTTCTACCTGTCTATCTTATTTCTGTGTATCTTCTAGGACACTTCTGGAGTGCTGCCAATACATTTTGGTTTGTAAGCACATAACGGTGTATCATACACCTCAAATCTCTGTGGGTTTATCTTATCTTTTCATTAGGTAGAAGATGGGGTTTTTTTATCTACATAGATTAGATTAGTTCAAGGTCACGCTGAGAAAAGAGAGAAGAGAAGAGAAGAGAAGAGAAGAGAAGAGAAGAGAAGAGAAGAGAAGAGAAGAGAAGAGAAGAGAAGAGAAGAGAAGAGAAGAGAAGAGAAGAGAAGAGAAGAGAAGAGAAGAGAAGAGAAGAGAAGAGAAGAGAAGAGAAGAGAAGAGAAGAGAAGAGAAGAGAAGAGAAGAGAAGAGAAGAGAAGAATAACAAGGGTAATGCAAGCTGTTAAAAAATGGAACCCATATATTCTAATGTAAATCATCCTCTATCAGATCTAGGCATCTCCTCAAATCATTCTTACTGATTTTTCAGGTCTAGGAATATGAGAAACAAAACCAGACAACCTTAAAGGGGATCCTGTGAACACCTGCCCATCCTCTGTCTCTTGACAGTTCTCCAAAGACACGCTGTCACCATTTGACCATAATATTGAAAAGAGCAGGTAGTACAGCCAGCTGATCATAAATACCTGGTTAAATTAATTAAATAAGTATTTAATTTAATACCTGGTTCAGTGTTTCATTCCTGAGGAAGCAAAGTCACTGCAGGTTGTTTTCTTTCTTCTCTTTCTTGACCACAGTGGAAATATCATCACGTGTGAAAACAACACAGAGTCACAGAAACAGATAATTTCTGATTTTGTGAGGTAGGACACAAGGATACCAAAATAACTAAAGAGGCAGTGGAAATTCACTTATTCTGTCAATAATTCAGTCCCCAAAGATGGTAAAATCAGCAGAAAATAAGCAGTCTGGTGTATTCAGCAGCTCCATAGCTCACCCATTCATCCAACTAAAAACTCTTGCTGTGTTCCTTACTTGTTAAAAATACTGAACTTGAGAAATTTTCACCACCCATGGTGATACCACCGGGTGACAACTCACTGCAGGGTGCATGTTTACCGAGAGCTGTGATAGAAAAATATGACTTCCTGCAGCACTATTGTGAATATACTTTAAAACAACTCTCCTTTGGTAGTGGAGAAAGAGCTGTGAACGAGCCAGCACAGGTAAAGAAAGCAGGAGCCCCTCTGCCACCTGCATGACTTTAAAATTTCGCCTTGAAAGGACTGGGCAGACTACAGAACGACGACAACAAAAAATCACACACAACAGATCAAACATTTTTTTGACTCATAAAATCCATTTCCTGGTAGTGGTACTTTTGCCGTAGCTATGTTTTAATTTCTGGGTGAATTACATTTGCCTGGTGATCTGCATTAGTGAAACATTGAAAATTCCCCGGGGTAAAATAAAAATCAAAGGGGTTTTTGAATGTTTGGAAAACAGTACAGATAAAGGGGAAGTGGTACAGAAGAAGGAGCATCGTGCCTGGAGGTAACAGGCGAGGGAACTCTCTCTCTTTTTATTCTCTTGATAAGGGAACTCTCTCCCTCTCAGTGTTCATTCTTCTCATTTAACATTCGAGGCAACTTTCTGAGACAAAACATTACATGAGTCTTTGAACTCCTCATTGTTGGGAGTCAGTCTCTGACTCACCAGAGAGGGCAAAGAGCTTCCTTCTCAAAATGTTGCTACCAAGACACAAATGCCATCGGCTCTAATTGGGTGGGAGGGTTGAAGGGAGCAGAAATCCTGCGATTGGGTTAGGCCAGGGCTGTTCAGAGCGATGGAATCCACCCCTGTAGCCAGAGTCACCCACAACCTCAGGGAATTTTCAACCTGTAACCTCCAGCTCAAGCTTCAATGGATTTAATTGGAACACAGCCCTAAACAATCATCTGGCACTGATATGTTTTTACAGCCGTGTATATTTGACACCCTTGTGCTCGACACGTTATATTTTAAAAGAAGCTTTGGAAAGTGCATGATTTCTATTAGATTCTCCCTTCTCATGATCTACATTGTTTCACGAGATCTGCACTAAAGATGGAATTTTGGAGGCAGAGTGAGTGGGAGGCTGTGAATAGTTTATTCAAAAAAACAGTTAATTAGAACTGAAATTATTCACCATTTTTTGAGTCAAGCTTGGCAAATAACTTGGGCTGATTGAACAAAAAAAAGAAACCGGGGCTTTGGTGACCATTCACAAAACCTGGAAGTCAGAGATCTCTGCGTCCCTGCCTTGTCTCAGGGACCATGACATTCATCTCACACAGGGACAGGTGAGTTCAGGTGTTCCTTCTGCTGCCCCAGAGCAGGATTTGGGGAATGCAGCTTCCCATTTCCAGGTGAGTGCTGACATCAGCAGCAACAAAGATTCATATCTCCTGTGAAAAGAAAGAAAAAACCGTGTGATATTTTGCAATATTTAACTGGCTGGTCTGAAACAAATTAAAGGTTCCGATTCTGTTTCTTTTTTTGTTTGTTTCCTTTCAAATGGAACAAATTCGCTCCCTCCTCTCTCTTAAATTTACCTTCCTTTCCAGGGTGAGTCTCCTAATTCTAAAAAAATGGTCTTCTCTTTGTGGTCTTAGGGGGGATTCATCTCACCTAATTTCAGATCCCTATAACAGCCAAAATATCTTTGAATTGAAGCCCCCTGAGACCACTTATCCATTTAAGCCTTTCTGTACATCTGCTGTCCGTGAGGATGAGACCCATGCAGGTTTAATTTCCCCAGCAGACCATGAGGGGTGATGAGCAGGGGGTGCATTTCCATGTCAGTTTTCTGTATTTGGTGATGTGAATCCCATCCTTTTCCCCCACCTAAGACTGCTATTGAAAGCAAGCACAAAGCCCTTTCATAATCCTCTATCTTTGCTCTGATACCAAGATACTTCAGAAAACAGACAAATTGGTAACCAGTTATTCTAGCTGTCCTTTTCATTCCATAAATGCAAATTAAAAATACTTATCTGCCCTATGAAGAGTTGGCATGTTTAAATAACTATTATCCTTTAAATATATTCCAGTGATGTAGGAATCATTATTCTAACAGATAGAATAGGCATTAAATCCACAGGGGAGTCATTATAAGATGGCTATTTCTCTCTGTTTGACCGAAGCTGCAGTTGTAATGTATTTATTCAGGATTTAGCAAATGGAATTCAATTAGAACTGAAATGGTGTTAAATTGAGTAATTCCTATTGTATTTGTCTGACAGCAGGAGTGGCACGACCTGGAAAGTGAAAAGGAGCAACATTCAGGCAGGATCTCTGCAGGCTGGAGCACTTGTTGACAGAGTGTCACTGAGCAGGGATCTATCCTGCTTAACTTCTTAATCACCTGCTTAACACCTGTAATAAAAAATAAGGACCAACAAACACTTATGGACATTATGTGATAAAGTCCCACCTCAGTAGAAATAATCTCATTTATTCATTGTGGCTGAAACAGAGCTTAATATCCATTGTATCACAGTGATGTTTGAATCAAGTGTTCTGATGTAGTTCAATTCTAGGCAACAAGAAAGAATCCAGTATTATACAGTAATACAGTTTCTCTGGAAGAGTTTTTATTTAGGGGCGATGTGATTTTAAGGTAGGCAGCAAAATATTGTCTTTTTTAACATGGTCTGAAGGCATAAATATTTGACACATTATTTAAGGTGTGCATCTGCACATGTAAAATGTAGAAGTCCACAAGGACACGTGGGATGAGTATGGAGGAAGAAGGTCAAACACAGAATATTCTGTATTTAAAGAGATGGTGGTGGGGCATTGGTCAATGTAATAAATCCAGGCAGGGATGTTCCCTCCCTGTTTTTGTAAAATCTCTTTGACAGGAGCAGATGGGGCTGGGCAGGCGTTTCCTGTGATTATCCATGGGGAATGCAGCCTGATGCCGTGGAGCACCAGGAGCTGCTGCTCATCAATAAAGATCCACTGCTGCATTTGCTGGGCTGTCCCTCACGCTGATCATCTCTCACTCTCACACACAAAAACCAGCCTGGGAGTGACATCTGGCACATGTTGAACGTAGAGGAAGACAGAGAAAAATTGCATGAGAACAGCCTAGTAAAATCAAGAGCCTTGTTAAGGAAATTGCCCTGCTAACAACACACTCAGATACATCAGCCACTGCCTCAGATCTTCCACAGTCAGACATTTAAAACAGGGATCAGGGTAGAGGACTTGGCACCACGTGGATATAAATATTTTTTTCAATAGTGACAGGCAAAACAACCCTCTTGCTTCCATCCTAAAACACAAAAGGAGACCTCAGATGATGCAAAGAGTTACATTTTATTTTTCTCTTATTTCTGTGGTTTGGATCTTTGTCGATCCAAGCACCTATGTGACTTCACTGCCATTAATATTCCCACCTGTTGCCAAATCTCTAATCCAACAAAACACTAAAGCTCCTGCTTAAAACTGAGCGTGTGCTTTGCTGCTGGTGGCTGAAAGGGCCTGGGATGTGAGTTAGACTTAAAGGAAATAAAATGTCAGTGGAATCCTCACCCACACCCGCCGTGCTCCTGACGGAAGGGTTCTGCTGTAATTAGCATGCAAGGAACGGATTTTCACAGGAACAGAAGTTGCTCAATCAGGTCAATAGAATTCACAGTTGAATAAAGCTAGATTTTGTTTGTTCTTTTCAAAATGTAGATGTGATTGGTGATGCTAAAAGGCATTTCTGAGAGTGTTTCGGTGAGCAATTTGTAGGGGACCAAATCCAAAGCTCCTATTGCAGAAAATGGGTCTGTTGTGTCTAATTTAATATATTTGCAATGACTCTGAACCAAAAATTGCTTCTGATGAGTACTCACTAAATATCTATGATTAAATACGGAAGTATATCATTAAGTATAACATTTCTGAAAAGCATTTTACGACTTCAACCTCAATTCGCTGAAAATAGGTCCACGTGATTTTAATATAAAAAGAATTATACTGCTTAGGAGGAAGAATTATGCCTTTAGCTGCTCTCTAAAATATTCAGATGTTCAGAAAAGGAGGCAAACATATGATAAAAATCCCACTGGACACCACAGTACCCTTTGGAGCACTGGAAAGCAGATGGTGTCTTTAAAAAACATGACAAGATCGGTCTTACAAAAAACCAGATGCTATCCATTTTCCAGGAAAGATCACTGGCAACTAATAAGTTCACACAATAAACTTCTGCTGACTCAAGAAACATATTAAAGAGTTCAGAATAAAGAAAATTATTTCAAGGGAGAAATAACCTGAGGCTCAATAAAATTATTTTTTTCCTGCAACAATTATCATTGCCACATCAATCCAGACCTATTTCCAAAATGAAAGCTGGAACTATAAAAGCCCAAGGAAGTGAAAACATCACCTAGAAATTTAGGGGAAGAGAACAATACTGTCTTAAAGTCCTTAAATTAAAGACAAATCTGGAAGTATAGAAGATGAAAATCTGAAATGCACTGAGAGATGTAGACTTGGATATATAAATAGAGTTTAGTGACTTTTAAGTCGATAAGTTTAGGAGCACAGAGCAGCTTCTGGCCCCTGTGGGTGGCAATCACTCCTGATTAGGAAACATTTACCTGTTTGTAAAATGTTGTGCCTGACTCCACATGGAAAGAATAGAACTTCTATTCTATTCTATTCTATTCTATTCTATTCTATTCTATTCTATTCTATTCATAGATTTAAGATTACATCCCTTTCCCCCCCTCCAATATATACTGAAAAATTAAACCATGCTTTTTCTTTTTTTTTTTTTTTTTTTTTTTAGGAATATATCAGTCTGTGTGGACTTCACTAAAGCAGGAAAAAACTCACGAAAATCAAATTCTATTATTAGATGTTAAAAGGGAGATTAAATTATGAGAGACTATATAATGTAAGTTTTAAGATATTTCTACATTTCTCTTCATGCATTCAGAAAGAAGAGTGAGTGTGAAAGTCATCTGACCCCAGCTGGAGTGGAGTTTCATTTGTTGTTTCCATGTGCAGCCCTGAGTCATTGGCCAGTGGTGTTATTGCAGGGGATGAATATTCCTGAAAGAAGTGAGATATGGACACAACACAGAAAATCCCCTGAGCACACAGGGTGGTGCAGCTCCATTAATTCTGATGGAGTGATTACAATATATAATTTTAAAAGCATCCAAATTTTACCTCTAAACACCAAAATGTTCTGATGGGTCACAAGTGGGGCTGTCCTGCTCTTAGAATCTGTCACTGAGATTCATCCGACTTTCGAAAATGATGTTCCAGGTGGGAAAATGGGGTGCAACACCTTTGGGAAGAATTTAGGGCTGGGACATAGAGAGCAAAATGCCTGCTGGATATTGCTGCTGTCCAGGGGATGCTCCTCAATCTGCGTACCACTTTTTGCAATTTTGTGGGAGATTTCTACAGATGGATCTTGAGCCTAAGGACACAAGAAAAAGAAAGTTCTATGACAAAAATGCAGTTCCCATTTCTTTTAAAGTGACCTCGAGGAATTTATAACTGTTATAGGATAATAATAACAACAATAGAATGTTTAAAGAGGATTTATAAAAGAAAAACCCCTAATGTGTGTGAAGTGCTCAGATATTCCAGGAACATAGGGATGAACATTTGAAACAGGTATTTTTCAGGGCCACAGGCAGCTCATACAAACACAAACCAATAAAAGGAAAAAAAAATATAGAAGAAAATAGAATGGACTTTTCTCAGAAGCTTCCTGACTGCCACATTACAGTCCTGCAAAAGTAATTTAAACTGAAAATCATTTCCATTGTGAACCTTTTACAGGCCTTGCAGAGGGCTCGGTTTTGCTTCTTTCATAACAATTCTGCATTTGGCTCATCTTCCCCTCCCTTCTTTCTTTTAAATCACAGTCAAACTTAGATAATATAAGTTGAAAATAGAGAGATAAAGACTTTCTGCTACATTTTTCTTATTCAGGTTAGAGGATAATTCTGTTTACTTGGTTCAGGTAATATTCCAGTTGTATTGCAAGCCGCCGCTGACGAATGAAAAATTGATTTTCCTTCTCCTAAAGTATAGCCTACATGAGCACCTATAATCTTTATGCATTTACAGTGATTTTAAAAAGAGCCAAATAGTACATAAGCGTGTTAAAATCATAAAATGTTCTCCAGGCAGTGTTGTCTCTGGGCTCCTTCGAGCTGCAGTGTCTGCAGAGGCAGAAGCCAAATGCAGGCTCACACACTGGGGTGGGTGCTGCTCTGCTGGAATTCCTGACAGGGCTGGGAGGGTGCAAACTGCCCACTTGTGCTCTTGGCCACTCGCTGCCAGATGTGGCACAGCTGCTTCAGGAGGCCCAGACCTCATGGAAGCACAGGATGTGCCCCTGTGGGGTGTCACTGTCCCCATTTGTGGTTGCTGTGGTCCCTGTTGGAGCTTTTCTCAAAAGCAGAGGACAGGGCAGGCACTGCTGCACATGGAATCAGCTCAGACCCTTGGATGGGAGATGAATTTTTCCCTTCTCAGAGAGCAGTGGTTTTCAGGTCTGTTAATTTAGGCTTTTTCACCTGTTAGATCTGGATTTTCCCATTTAAAGAGTTATTCTGTGTTCACCAGAGTGAAGTTTCAGAGATGCAGAGCCAAGTGTGTGAGGTGCTGAAAAAGAAGTGCTAGATCTTTCCTTTTTACCTCATTGCCTCCCAGTCAACTGAGTTTCAAATCCAGCTTATTAAAACTTGAGTCATGAAAATTACCGACTCTTTGCAAACACAAAGCTTTGAGTTAACTTTTTATTCACATGTCACGAAGATACTATTTATCAACTTAATTAAGGTGTAGAGAACATCAGACTCTCATTTTTCTTCTTAGCAAGCAGGTTAAAGAATGTTAAAAATTATATTAACACGATTGGAAAATATGCCACGGTAGAATATGGCAGCGGCGGGGTTGTTTCGCGTGTGAGGAGCCTGAGCGCGTTTAAAAGATGTTTCCCACGTGGGGCTGTCACTTTGCTCCTCAGTGTGTCACAGCCTGAGCAACACCAAGGTTTTTCAGATGGCTTTGGGTCTTGTCACGGCACCCACACCACTGCAGCCCTTGTTCTGCTGGGAAAGGGAGAATGACACAGCCTGGGACAGCTCATCCAATGCTTTAGGATTTGTCCCCACGGGCAAACTGACGCCTTGTCCTGGTTTGGAAAGAGGTGTCTGCTAAGGAAGGCAGGAGCTCCCTTGGGATGGAGAATGTAAACCCCCTCACTCTGAATTATTGTAATTTTGAAATTAAGGGGCTCTCAGGAAAAGATGTGGGAATAGGAATAACAGTTCTTTACTTGGAAAATTAAAATAAAAGTGTAGTAGTACAAAAAACTAACCAAACAAAAAGAAAACCCTGACAGAGTCAGAATTCAACTTGACACCTTGTCAGTCAGGGTGTTCTTAGCAGTCCAATCCAGTCCTCCTGCAGTGACAGATGTGGTTCTGTTGGAGCAGAGATGATCCTGTACAAGGGTGTAGTTTTCCTCTGAAGGTCCGGTGGTGGGGAGATGGGTCCATTCTTCCTCTGTGAATCCAGTGGAAAACAGGGTGTCCTGGTGTTCCCAATCCCAGGTTTTATCTAGGCAGGAATGCTGGGCTCCTCCCCTTGGGTGCAACATCTCCCAATGATGTAATTGTATCAGTCATGCAGTGAGCCTTGATGGCCCATGAACAGCAGAGATCCCCTGCAGGGAGGATGGGTGCTGGAAGAGATAAAGAACACTGCCCTGGCTCATTTTAACAGCTGGTGATAGAATCCACACCTCTGGTTACACCTTGCTTTGCAAACCAAGACAGCCCTGGAACTACCCTGGTGTAGCTGAAATTAGAGCTGTACAGCTCCTCACGTGGAGAATCTCATTCTGCACTCCAAGTTCCTTTCCTTTGTGAGGCTTTTGTGGCTTTGAAAGGAACAATTATCCCCATAAAGTTACACTGATGGATTTCCCCGTGTAGACAAGCCCTCACATAATGCCAGGCTCGTTTGCTTCCCAATCAAAATGTTCCAGCTTAAAAGCTATCATTGTTTCATTTAGTTGTTTGGCATTTACCTTCCTTTTGATGCAGATATTGCCTGACAGATTATTCAGTCAGTTGTTAGATAGAACAATTATTCCTCTTAACTGCTATTAGAAATGCAATCTATTTCCTTTTGTTAATTCCTCTGCGTCAAAGTTATTAACTCTCCAATCAAGTAATGTTGTAACTACTGCACATTTCACTGCTGAATGATCTGTATTTGCACCAAACATAAAAAGCAAACCCTCACTCTCTTTCCAGAGGCCAATCCTCTTCCCACAGGTGAGGATTCTTTACATCTTTTTCTTATTTCATTCCCACAGCTAAACAAATTTAAATAATTTTATATTATATTATCGGAGAGCTTGTTTTCTTCTTTGGTTTTGGTTTTTGGGGGTTTTTTGTGGTTTTTTTTTTGTTTTTTTTTTTTTTCTTATACTATCAAGCACAGATCCAAATGCAGAATAAAAAAAACCCTTCAAACTATTTATAAAAAATTTTAAAGAATTTGCTTATTAACTATCAAGAAGATGCACATTGCAGCTGGTGACACAGATTGCCTGTGGCACTGGCTTCCTTTACCACCCACTTATTTCAGCAAATAAATATGGTAATATAAAATCAGGGCTTGAATGTGTAATCTCTGGACTTTGTAAGCCAGTTTTTGTTTGTGTCATTGCAGTATTTTTAATACTGTGAAAGGTGGATGCTCGAAAAAGGTGTGAGATGGTTGAGCAATGCACAGATTTTAACCACAAAGTGAATACCCAGAAAAGTAAAGCAAAAATGAAGGAAAAATATTCCAAGTTCTTGAAATAAATTCAGAAGTCAATGTGCAATCTTTGCTTTAGAACAAGCTTTAGAACACTTTCCCAATTTAGGGAAAATGTCCATGTCCATCAGTTGATTTGACTAATCTGAAATATTCTTAGCAAACCCACAAAACCACCATAACCTGGCATTGAATGTCTGCTGTCCCAAAAGGCAGGTTCCTTGCTGAGCTGCCAGGACACAAAGCAGTTCTGTGTAGAAGCCTCCAATGGCTCAGGCTGCTCTGTCCATGCCTGGAGGATGAAGAAGCCAAGGCACATCTGCCCCAAGCTCCCCTTTCTTCCACTGAAATGTGCTGGGGAGCTCCCTGAAAGGAGCTGCTGCCTCAGCTTTGCCTGTCACACCTTACAGCAACATGAGGTAATGGAGTGGAGCATGGGAAAGGGAAAAAAAATCATCCTGAAACCCTGATGTGTTCCCCAAACATAATTTGATGGGATTTCCCAGGGACTGCCTAACCAGCTCTGCACTCTGGGCTGATCTGTGGTGAGAGCAGCATAAACCCTGCATTAACAGAAGTGACAATTCAATCTCTTCTTAAATCAGATGTCAAGAAGAAGCTTCATCATGACAATGCAAGGAGACAGTGATGGACAGCCAGGTATTTATTAGGTTTTGCTACCATAATGTTGTATTCTGTGTCTCAAAAGGTATCTCAGTTACTCTGGGAAGGTAACGCTACATTTTGGGGAGCCCAGCTCTGTGCGACCTGACCTTCCCTGTCCCTGTCCCTAACTGGATCATTCAATAGAAAGAAATGCCATATTCACTTTACAACTTCAGCAAGGTGAGAAGTAACATCTTATGATTTACTGTCTCCCTTAGCAGTGAGGCATTGCACAAGTGCCATCCATCTCTGGCACAGAGACTCTAATATTTGCCCCAGCACAGACATAAATTCATGACCTTCTCTATACATTAAATATCAGGAGTTCTTGAGTGTTACTGCTCTTCGTCAAAATAAAATCATCTCCCCATAGGAAAGGGACATCGTAAATTAATATGGAAACAAAATTGCTCAGCAACTTTGCCTAAGTGGGATATGGTGACGAAAATCCTGTTTCTTATGAAGACAGAAGGACAAAATAACAGCCCTGTTGCATTCAAAGTACTCATGTAATCAAACAATAACTGCTGCTGTTAATGTGAGAACACCTTGTCAGGTGTGCTTCCAAAGCTTGTCAGAAAACCCGTGACAGGTTTTGTTGTGACTTTATTTAACACCCTAGTCACTCACTCTGTCATGATTTGCTTCTTACTTGTTACTGTAGGTGTTCCAACCTCTTGCACTTCGATGTTTCACAAACTTTGCCAGCAATATATTGGATTTGTCAGCCAATTCTAAACTTGTCGAGTTTCTGACCATAACTTAAACCTACTTTTCCTCCCTCAATAGCAAAATCCAAGGAAACAGAAGAAAAACTCAACAAGCACAAACTCAAACCCATCTCCAAAATGTAACCAGTGGGTTCTGAGCAGCCTGGGATGAGCTAATTTTTCTCTCAGCACTCCCTGCCAGCTCTCCCTTTGGACATGGGCTGGTTGCTCACACCCTGCAGCAGCACAGGGTACAGTGGTTCATTCAAAGAAAGCAGAGAGAGGATTGAGTCCTCCATAGGCACTGATCCCTTCCTCTCATTTTCTCCCCTTAGGATGTATTTGAGCAATTTAAACAAAGCGTCTCCTATACTCTTACTCATCAGCAAGAAAGAATCAGGGATCATTTGAAAGGCAAAAATGTTCTAAAATACACTAAAATCATGTTAGACGTGGCACTTCCTGGGTGCCATGACCTGAGCCATGTTTGGGATATTCTGGGGGGAACAAGGTGATCTGAAAATAATCCACAGACCACGTCCTGCATTTCAGGTGTAATGAAGAATGAACAAAGTAGGAAAGTAATTTGTCATTTATTCTCAGGTGGAGGGCACAGGACTCAGCAGGAATCCCAGGGCATACAGATAACATGGCTTTTCTTTCAGAATGCCACTTCACCACTGTCTTTGTGTTAAACAGAGTAATTAGTGCATTGGGAGCCCCAGCTCAGAGGCATTGCCTGTTCTGGGGGATGAGTGCCTCTGTTATTGTATCATATCTGTAAAATCCAATCGCATCCAGGGCTGATGCCAACAGCTCTAGTCAGAAACCTTCCTCCTGAGGACCCTTCTCCATTCCTTCTTGTCCAATGAAGATATTACTCCTTGGGTACTAATTACACATCAGTGAGGTCTACATTATCTTCTTTTTTTTTCTGCAAATGATAGAGAAAAATGGGCTCTGCACCCCACAATCCTGGGGGCTGGTTCTCAGACATTATTGCACATTTTCGATGCAGCTCTTTTGTTTTCCAGGTGCTTCAATCCTTGAAGTGTTGCAACACTGTGTAAATTATAGTTTGCAAATGAGCAATGGGGACTTGCACAGTGATTTAGAAAACAAAGAGTGTCTTTTATCCTGTGGAGAAAATAAAGATGGAACAGGCTGAAGGCCATGTGGTAGCTGGAGAGGCTAAATTGCATGCTGCAGTTAGCAGTTTTGTGTTCTAAGTCCCAAACAGGTTAAATATCACTGAAGTAGGGTGGTGTAAAATCTGCCCAATAAATGGAGTTCGAAGCAAAATATGTCTCTTCTTTTGTTTATGTTCTTCAGGTATATTTTTAAAACAAAAGTGGCTATGTCAACAATTTATGCTCCTGTAAGGAGCCAAAAACTCAAAACAAACCCAAGACAGTGACTTGTGCCTCTCCTTTAAACGACACATGGCAGGCAAGGCAATGACTCTTGCTTATGAAGATTTATGTGACAAGAAAACCAAAGAGAGGAGGCAGAAGGAAGCACCACATAGAGCTTAGGAGAACTGGCAGGCTCAGAAAAACTTAATGAGCAATTTGGGGCCAGTTGGAAACAGCCAGGAGTGATGAGCAAAAGAACTTTCCAGTGGGGATCACAAGCGCTGCCTGTTCTTTGTGGGGTAAAAAAAAAAAAAAGAGAGAAAAAGACTGCATCAAGATGATCTGCATTCATCTGCTTCTCTTGCTGAATGAAATAACCTACAGCATCTGAAACTAGATTAATACTTTAGGTACAGTGTCTTATCACACCTCCACTCTTACATGTGACCTCCCTGCCAGTCCAAAATAGATACTTATGGCATGAATTATGTATAAATATAGACACATACATATGCATCCATACATGTATACAGGACTATGATTTATTCATTATTCTCAGGCATTCTGGATAAAACAAGTGGAAACCAGTGGTGGAGGAGATGCATTTACACTGACAGAGTAAAAACTGATGCACATTATTTATGAAGCCCGTTCTGTCAAAGTGTGTTGGTTTTGATGATCCTGCTTGAGTCAATGCCACCCTTATCTGTCAAGTGAGACACATACCAATCTCCCGCTCCTCTGAGGGAGAAAAAAAGGGCTCCCAGAAATGCACACCTTATTATAAATAAACATCAAGGCACGGTCAGATGAAAACACAAGCCTTGGTGTGTGTGTGTTTTAATTGGCACCAGACTAAAAAATGTACCCAGCGTGTGTGTGTGCACGTTCCCACAGCCAGGATTTGCAGCTTGGAACTCGAGGTTTGTATTTTCATTTCTGCTGGCACTGAAGAAGGCAGAGAAATAACTGTCAGAAAGCAGCAAAGAGAAATGTAAAGATATTCCTCTTATTTGTCAGAAAATAAGAAGTTCAGATGCATCTTGTCATCGAAACAGTTTTGTTCCTAATGCTTCATTTTTCCTCCTTGTAGTTGAAGACTATTATGGAAACTAATAGAGGTGGGCAGCAATCTGATTTTCTGTTGTATGTGTCATTCTTAGATTTTGACAGGCTTTAGGTTTTTTATAATTAAACAACACAAAACCAGAAAAGAAGTTTATTGGGAATGAAAATCTGATTTGTGGGTAGTTGAAATGTGTCATTCAGGTTCCAGAGATTTCCATTTTCTAACAAGATAATCCACTTTCAGTTTTTCACAAAGAGAGCGATCAGGGCTTGTTTTTCTGTGAAACGTGTTATTTTGATTAATGAGAAAAAATGGAAAAACATTTGACTGAAATATTTTTGTTGGGCAGAATTTAAATTTTATGTTATGCAGGGACTCTGGCTCAGAGCACTGATATATAGCACTACAAAAATGAAGGAAGCTCCATGACAGCATTAAGTTAATTCTGGATTTACTCCAAAACCCCTAAGAGCAATATTTACTTCTACATTTTTAATAAGAAAAAATGTGCACAAGGTACAAAATATCCTCAGAATCACTAATAAGAAGGAAGAACAAACAGAAAAGAGGACTGAAAAATATTGCAGAAAGGAAAGGGCCCACTCATGAACCAACATTTTGCATGGAGTTTAATGAAGCAAACATTGGAGGTTTGAAGAGATGACAGCAAACATCCATTTCCTGTATTTGTACAAATACAGTTTTTAAAGAATCTAACTGGAGATTTTCTCTTGACTGAGAAAATCTGTGACTATTACAGCAGGAGAGGTAATTATTTCTGCCCTTCAAACTTGCAGATATTCTTAAAAAAATTTTAATCCTCAAATGCTATTCTTTTTTTCTGTCACTCACCATCTTCCCCATAACCCCCAGAGAAAGCATCCTCAAAGAGGGGGTTGTGTCTGAAAATCTGAATATTGTTTTCAGTCAAAGTAATCAATTCTTGGACAGGACTTTGCCTCCAAATTGCACTGGCTCAGCTCAGAGCAATGCCACTAACCCAGGAAAGCTCCCAAGCTCTTCTCCCTCTCAAATCCGTAACTATTGTTGAAAACAAATGCTGTGCTCGACTTCTTGACTCTCTGAGTTAATCTTGAATGTCCATCAACTAAAAACTATTTTACATCGAGTTTTACAATGTCAGTGTGTGGTTTTCTAAGCAAGAATCCAGAAGAAAACTCTGAGCCCTGAGATCAGATCTGCTCCCCTGGGCTCACAGTGACAAAATCCCAGCTGGCTGCAGGGATCCGTGATGGAAATACGCGACAGGAGTCAGGACCACGATGTCTGCAGGGATTAGAGGAGCTCAGCTCTTTCCCACGTCATTCCCACCAACCAAGGATGGAGAGGGATTTGTAGGACACCCAAACGCCACAGAGCTCTGCAGCACTCGGGGCACAGGAGGTCACTGAGGGCGAGGTGACATTTTTGGAGCTTTTTGAAAAGAAGGGTTGAGTGGGTGTTGAGAAAAACACAACTCCCTTAATTACTCATAATGAAATTACTCACAATGCCATTTGTGAACAATCACAGGTGCAAAAATGATCTTTCTTTGGTTGGTAATGTCCTGTTTTCAGTCCAGTCAGTCCTGGAAACAAGGCTTTTTTTCTAGTGATTCATGTTGCAGGAGTATGGTAAACCAAGCCAGATCTTATTAGCACAACAGTTTTCCTTTTCTTCTTGCAGGCTTGGAGCTCAGTAGGTCATTTTGTGCTCCAGCTAATATTTGTTCTGCGTAAATTGTATTCAATTTAACAAACGTGATTCAATAAATATAAAGAAAATGAAGATTCATTTCTAGATAAACTGAAAGTGAAGATTAATGAGTGTGGAAGCATGCAGGATTGCTTTATGTTTTAAAGCTAGGATTGTCCAGAAATTTTAAAATTATGAGTTTAAGGATCTCATCTAATTTTGCAGTCATAGATGAGCTCTCACCTCATGGCACACAGTTCCTGCAGTGGAGAGCTTCAGTGACTGGCAGGTCACATCATTTTCCCCCCTCCTTAAAATGCCTTTTTTTCATCCAAAGAAAATTTTATTAATGGGATTCAAATTAAAAAAAATAAAACCCAAACCCCCCCATAATTTGCTTATTGGGACCAAATGTGGCCTTCATTTTAAAGAGACTAAAATCAGCTGAGATTTTATCTGATGAAAATGGAGAAGCTGAGCAAGCCTGTCTGTGGTTTACATGGCTAATGAGAAGAAAACTCATCATCCAGTGCCAGCTGTGAACCGAACCAGGCAATTATCACCTCTGTATTTAATAAAGAGAGAAAGAAAAGCAAAACAATAACTGTGGATTTGTTCTTCCTGCCATGTCAACAACAACAACAACCCCCTGAAATAGCTACCACGTGTTCAGGAAACACTTTCAACCCTCGCTGTAGAACTTGCAATAGTGTTTTTAAACTCCAGCATAAGCTTAATGTTGAATTTTAGAAACAGCAAACAGTACTTTCCAATTGAACCCTCTCTATTTATAGAGTTTCCCAGAGTGTGTGCAGACTCAGAGGGGAAGGCAGCAATATTTACAAAAATTTCACCATGTGAGAAAAAAATGTTAAGGAACAAGCGTAAAACACGAAGAAGATGCATGTAAATGTCTTTATAAAATACACCAAAGCTGGTAATTTTCTTATGGCCAAAATTACTTGCTGATGACTGGAGGGAAGAACTTTCTAAAAAATTAAGAGTTTGCTGGGAACATGAGGTTGATTTGTATTTGCAGATGGCCCAAACTCATAAAAATGTGAAAAGTTGTGACTCATTGTCCATTTTTGGGTGTAGTCCCTGGGGATCTTTGTCTGCTCAAAATGTACCTGAAGGCCCTTAATAAATATAATCGCTTTTTATTTTCTTAATGTTGTCTGTCCCGTGTTTTCAGGTGAGCCCATCAAGGCATCAGTGCCCCAACACCCCAGTCAATAATACATCTGTTTTTCTCTCTTATTGCTGCTCTGAGATCCCAGCTGCTGCAGTGGCACTGCTGCCCACGAGCTGTGTGCCATGCCCTGCGTTGCTGGCACTGCTGCTTTGTGTGGCAGGACTGGGAGTGCTGGTACAGGGCAGAGCTGAGCAAATCGAAACAGGTGGAAAATTACAATGGCACCACAGAGGGTTTACTGGAAATCTCTGAGCAGCAGGCGATGAAGGCAACTCTTACTTAAGACAGGTTGCATTGCTGTTTGGGATATTTAACAGCAGCTCATACACTAAAGAATTATTTTGTTTTTATTAAGTTTTTAAAAAATATTATTAATTATTTACTTTATTATTGAGTTTTTAATGACTTTATTATTAAGTTTGTATTTTATTTGTTTAAACTAAGACTTTTTTTTTCTTTTTTGGTAGATGGGTTATTTATGCCAGCTATTATCGTTATGCTAATTGTTATCTGGTTTTACTGGAAAGCCTTTTTAATTCAGTGAGACTGTTTGGGCTGTGCTGGGTGGCACTGAGTGTATTTTTCTTACTCCAAATAAGAATTTTCTTCAGGTGCCCCATTTCTCCCAGCTGTACCAGCCAGTCTGTCAGGAACAGTCTAAAAACACAGTAATTATAAAAACCTAACCTGAATTAAAACACGGAACTCTTCATGCACTCTCAAAAAATCAGACTGGGTGTTTTTACAGATGTTTTTCATGGAGTGCAGCAAGCATCACAGCATTTTATTTATCTCCTTGATTTTAAATTGTGTTTTCCTCCCAGAGGGGTCAATAAAAGACTTGCTTGTCATTCTCTGAGCCTCATCCAAGCCCCTAATTGACCTCACCGGGTTACTGAGCCCCACACCAGTGTGGGCTCCCTTCATCCTTGATAGCCATTGTTTAAACACTGTATTCTCCACTTACCTACAAGACTGCCTTTACCAGGAAACATTAATCTTGTTCCCAATCCCACTAGAATAAACAGAAGAAAAGTCTCCCACAAAAACCAGGTCCATAACAGACACCTTTAAATGAGGGAAGCATCAGCTCAGAAAGGACTTGGTAGGAGGATGTGTGGAGAGGGGAAAGGAATTCGCTTATTTTTGGCTTGTGTGTGATACAGAAAAAAGCACCAGGGACTCCAACATTGCTTGGAAGAGTTTCTCTTCCTGCAAGTGGAGGAGCTGATGGAGCAGGGGAGATTCCAGAGCTGAGCCTGCAGCCAGGGACGGCTCCAAATCCAGGGGTTGGGATGCACAATGCAGCTCTTAACAAACCCAAAGCAGGCTGCCACGAAATGGCATCAGTTCTGTAGGTTTCTTTGGAAAATAAGTGAGGAATTAGCATAAAACCCCTGCAAAACAGATTTTAAGCCACAGGTAAGAAAAGCAGGTCCATTACAGCTGCCTCTACCCGTGCACTCCGGGTCAGCTGAGTTGGAGGCTGTTTGAGCAAAACCCACATGAAACAAGTTCATATTTTCTGGTGTGCTCTTCTGGGGTCTGATACTCCTTCACTTCCCCCTGGTTTTATACCAGATAAGCAAAACTGTCAAGTTCTAGTCATTGAAGAATTAGGCCCTGTGGCTTCCAACTATACACAGGATAGGGACAACCTCCTCATCTAAGCCCCAAAATAGTCTCTAGCAGGTAACAAAATCAGAAGAGAAGCGCAATGTAAGGCTGAATTTCATTCCATAGCAGAATATTTTCATACTGCAGAACATTTTATCAATTCTACTATCTATTTCAGTATTGAAAGGGTTTTTCTCCCCATTCTTTCTTTCCTGATGCCAGTGATAACTGAGTTTGGCTTTTCTTTTTTTATCCTGGCATGATAATTTTGCAGTAATCTTTCACAAATCTCAGCATGTTCTCAGAAAGTAAATGATGGCATAATTTATCACTATTGAAAATGCATTTTTTGCCATGACAGTATAATTAGACATTCTTTTCAGGAGACATATTAAGTATATACCAATGTATTAAAGCTACTGTGCTGCAGATCCATTTAGTTGATTTATTCCTTGTCTCTGCCTTCCTTGCCTTATCATGATACCCACACAGTCGTGCATTCTCGTTGCAAGAATGGAAAAAAAAAAAGAAAAAAAAAAGCTCAAGGAAGGAAGCAACACATTGTGAGAAACAGTACATGCAGGTTAAGTGATTCAAGTGGGAACAGGATGCAATTTGGCTGCACTTCTGTACCAATTCAGAACGCATTAATTATGCGGTGATCAGAATAATTTCCCATGCATAATGCTGACCTCATTCACTAGAGGGCAACAAAACCCCAGCTTAAGAAGCCTCCACCTTCTGCTTTCAATGACGGAGCACTTTTAATAAGATGTGGCGTGGATCTCATGATGAACACCCTGTTAATTTTACATGAGTGCAGGGCTCCTCCTGAGCAGGCTGGGGGACAGGGAGGATCAAGGCTCCCAACAGGAGCCAGGAAGGAGCTGTTGGAGTCCCAGCCCCCCAGCAGATGGGTGGCTGTGCTCCTCTCTTTGAGCACTCCTGGCTGGCCCAGGTCACCCCACCGAGCTCTGTTCCACAAACCCCCCCTGGACCTTGTAGTGCTTTTGTAGATCAAAGCCTGTGGGTTTATCCAGAGATCATAAAGATACCAATGTTCAAGCCACTTAAACTGTAGCAATGAAAGCCTCTCATGCATCTGACTGGGCTTTGCTTTTGATCAGGGAGGTTTGGGGGCTCTTTGCTGCTTCCTCTGCCATCACCTTCTCGCTCTGACTAAAGAGAATGAATATTTTCGTGCTTAACCAAACTGCAACAGAAACCCTTTGCTTGTAATTTTTGAGGACGTTTGTTAGGAAAGTCTGAAAGAGTTGATACTATCTCTGCCAACAGTCTAACAACTAATTAGTTTACTGTGGGCCACCACGTTGGCTCTGCTAATTTAATTCTGAAAAGTTCACTCTGCATAATAAAATCTGGTAGCTGGATCTTCTCCTCCAGTTGTAAATAAGAAATAGCTATTACTGTTATGGTCTATTGAAAAAGGGCTTCATACACTGTGAAAAAACGATTACACAGACACAGACCCAACCAATTGAAAAATAATTATGTGAATTTGTCTTTTGTCCTCAGATGCAAGTAATGGCTAATGCAAATAAACTGCCAGAGAAGTATTTTATGTGCCTTTTATAGCATGAATAAGAATACGTTTAACCCATTTTTGATGAATAGCTGGTTATTTTTTTTTTCCCACTGGTTTTGTTAGAGAAGACAATTATTATGACCAGATGCAAATACTCATTTCTTAAAGCACTTGCTCCCAGAAACACATCCTTGGCCTCTCCTCCAGAGGGGTCCATCCCAGGAGGTGCCCAGATGTAAACAGATGCATTCCTGTGTTTCAGAGGCAGTGCAAAGATCAGGGAGGGATGGGGAGGTGCTCAGGAGGGAAGAGATGTACAAATGCATTTTTCAATTGCACAGCTGACAGCCCCTTGGGAAAACAAGTCTAAGAAATGTGCGACCTTGAAACGTGTGCACGCTGCAAGGGACGTTTTCAATGTGAACCCTGGCTTGGGGTTTTCAAAGTCCTGAATCATTTGGCTTCTGAACAACCAGAAAGGGTTGATTTTGCTGCCTTTTCCTCCAGAAGGGCAGAGTGGGATGTCCCTGCTGCACCCCCCTGGCAGGGCACTGCAGCCCCCACACTTGCCTGCTTGGCAATATTCTCCTGCTCACAGTGCAGCATGACACATCCCCTTCCCACCAAAGCATTGAACAATTTCCTGTGAAAGGCAACTCATTATGCAAAAGCAGAAGTAAATAAAAAAATACTCCAGAGAGAGAGAACAGATTGCTAGATATAGATTAGATGTGCAGCGTAATCCTTCACAAGCATTAAATATTTAACATAATCACACCACAGGTGACAGGAAGATGTCTGCATTGTTTAATTAGACTTAATTAAACATAAGGAAAATCTAATACTAATGCAGGTCTAGCTTTTAAATTGATTACAAAACTCTCTTTTAAAAGTACTTTTGTACCCAGAAAAATGTATTCTTTCTTTCATTAGCTGGGGAATCCTCACCATGCAATGCTCAAAGCCCATGAAGAGACGATCTGTTGTGCTCAAAAGCCCATGGATGAGAGCAACTTTCCAGCACTGGGTTAAGGACAAAGCCAGAGGACTTGGCACTCCCAGCAGGCTGTAATGCTGAGCTCTTCTGGCCATATTTTGTATAAGCCATTACACTCGAGACATCATTTTTTTCTATTACCTCTTTTATGGTCTTATTGTTTACAAGAAAATAGATAGAGCATTTAATTATGAGATGGACTTAATGTTCTATAACAACTCCTGCATGCAATACATTGCCTCTGGAGCTCTGCTCACAACTCACATTAATGCGACAAATGAAAAAACCCAAACTAAACAGTGTAACAGAGAGGATGCTCTGCAGGAGGAGGGTGCTATCTAATGCTATGAATCACTCCTTGATAATATTCACACATCTCCCTGTTAAAGTTATGGCTCAGAACTGTGTTTGAGCACAGATGAATGCAACATGAGTTGTCAAAGAAGCAGGAAAAAATTTATGCTTTGCTGTTTTGTTTCTCAATCAGCTTATTTAGTGACATTAAGTGGAATATCCTGATAAAGGCCCAGCCTAAAAGGAGTATCCTCATGGCTGGATTAAAACTGAAAGTTATTTTCTCTACAAATTAGAAGTTAGAAAAGATTAAGGAAGTGCAGCCATAACCATCCTAGAAATGAATGAATCAATCCAGTGAGCCCCAGCTCTGCCAGGCAGCAGTGATCAAAGTTCCAGAGATTGCCAAACCCAGAGCTGCCTGTTGTTGATGTAATATTCTATATATCATCGTGCTACCTTAGGTGAAATAATTTATTGATGCAATACTGAAAGCAGAGCACTACAGCTCTGTGCTTTTGTTGATAGTTTCTTGGTTTACCTGACACTGTGGCTGCTTTCTTCTTCCTCTCCTCTCTGGGTTACTACACCTGATTTTTGGGGGGACCATACAGGCTGTGGGAATGGTAAGTGCAGGTTTCCAGGTGTGTGTTTTCTGATCATGAGGGCTGGAGTTCCTGTCATCAGCCTCACTGTGGAGGCAGGAGGTTCTGGGTCTGCATTTGTGGGGTAGAAATTTAGGTCTCTTCTTTCTTTAAAGAACTGAGATCCATATGGAATTGCTGCTATAAGCAGAACAAGAAATAGCAAAGCAGCCTTAAAAGAGTTACAATAAATACCCATAATGCAGGCAAGTGACACAAACTCCTGGTCTCACACAGCAAAGGACTATATTTTTTTAATTTTTTTTTCCTCTGGTAGAAAGAGGTTGAGGCTTTTTGCTTTTTGTTCAGCCAGCCTTTGCCATGTGGTGGTGGCGAATCACACTCTGCTTCCCTTTCTGAGGCCTCACTCTGACGTGTTTTTGTATTTGAAAACACAGCTGATGAAAGCAATAACCACATTCATGGGGCAGTACCTTAGTCACTATTGTCCCTGTCAGATTGGGGTTTATCTGGGTGTGCTTTGGAAATTGCCACACTTCGAATAGAGAATAGATAATAAGGCCACAGGAAATAAATATGAAATCACGGGCAGAAATCAAGGGAAATTTCTGGTTTAGGCAGTTTTTTTTTCCCAGGAACAGGAAAATAACAATGGAACCTATATTCTACAAACAAAGATAAAAATTGAGGATGTCAATCAGAGGGAAAAAAGTCAGAGGGAAGTGCTGTAATTGGAGGAAAGTGTTGGAAGCACTGGAAATGAGTGAGCAGCACAATCCTTCCACATATGAAGTACATGGTATTTAAATCCTAGACTCAGGAAAAGAAATGTTGTGTGTTGAGAACTTTTTCCTCACGGGAGCTGGGAGGCAATTGGGAGCATTGGCACCGTGGGGGTGATTCATTCCCAGTTACACAAACTCAGCTCAAGGTTGATGTAGTGCATATATATATTTTAGGGTTCTCCTCTATAGAAGGTACATTGATGAACTACTGAAGAGAGAAATAAAAATGATGGAGTGGACACAGTGCTTGTCCTGGGTAGTCAGGCTGGGTGAGATGGATCTGTGCTGTGTGGAGGAGCAGTGACAAACGGGACAGACAGGTTACAGGTGTATAAATGACTGAAGGTTACTGCCTGATACTCCAGCCAGAGATTAGTGCATTTCCAGGAGTTAAATACAAAATCCAGAAGGTTGGGATTCAGTCTCTAAGGGTGCCAAGACCATCCCAGAAAAATCTCCAGAGTAAGATAATCCATAAATACATCAGTGGCAGTTCTTGCCATGTGTCCTGCCCTCTGGAGAGAAAGGAGGGGTGCTGATCCTCCCCAGGAGGGATCCCTGTCCTCCCCAGCCCCCTCACACAGCCACACCTGCAGGAGGGGGGCACATCCCCAGCCCTGGCCCCACCAGCAGTGCTGTCCCAGGTGGATGCAGCAGCAGAGCTCCCTCCAGGACAGAGGTTCTGGGCACAGCTTGGGCTCAGTTCTAAGCCAGAAAAAGGAAGATGTCAGTGCAGTAACAGGAGAACAACTTCATGTGATTCTCCCTGTGATGGGTCCAGAACCAGCAGAGAGCAAGGGGCAGAAAGGACAGAGCAGCAGCACTGGGAGGTGCGCTGCAAACAATCTGGGTGCCTTTCCTCCCTCATGGCTAAAGTCCCAAATATCTCCAACAATGTCCTTTCAGAGAAGCTTGTGTTGAATGTACACAGTAAATCAATGCCTTAATACAATGATTCAGCTCTCTGTTTCAGAATATGCCATGATATGTGGGGTTTCACCTTCTAGAAACTGTTTCAAGCACAAAGAGATCAGTGCAGAGAAACTCTAGATCCAGATCTTACACATCCTTTTGTAGGTTGGTTTCCACAGTGTGTAGGTTTCAGCTTTACCACAGCCCCTCCCTGGAGGACATCTGGAATCCTCAGCTTTGTACCAGAGTTTCAATAGGGGAATATTAATGTTTAAACTATAATGGGTCTGACTTAATCTGATTTCATTAACATTTTATTAACAGCTGTGTCTAGGCAGTCATTTTAATCATTTAACTATATTCTGGGAGTGGGGTGGGAGGGTTTGAGCAATTCAGGGGAAATGACAACTCAAAGTCAATTCAGTCCTGCAGTTTTTCTCAAGCACAGCTCACACACAGCCCCAGTTCAAGCCAGTTGGCCATCACCAAGCATGTGCTGAATAAATGTCTTCTGACAATGTAAACCCCAGGAAGAATGATATATGCTGGGGCTGTGCTAAGCCCCACTGGCACATAATCAAATTAATATTTACCATGAAGCCCCACAGTCCTTCAGACTCCTGGAATGAGCTGTCAACAAAACCAAAATACCTCAGAGCACTGATGTCTATCACAAAACTCTCATCAACGCCAAGAGGTGTTGATTCAACAATTCAGCCGTTGATGCACATTGAGCTGTTGAACCTTGTGTTGCAGGAGAAGCAGACAGAGAGCCCTGTTTGTCTAATTACTGAGTCACAGACCTGCAGATGCTTGGAAAAGCCCCCTCAGCTCCTGGCTGCTGTTTGGGGACAGCTGTGGTGTGCCGGTGCCTCCCCGCAGAGGGAGGAGAAGTGCAAACACCGCCGAGCAGAGGAGCTGCTGCTGGCTGGCATCAGACCCTGCCTTCAGCAGCTGCTTTTGCAGCCACCAAGATGAGAATCACGGGACTGAGGAGAGGAGGGGAAGGCGAGCAAGGTTTCACTTTGGGTGCCGTCCAGCTCCTCGGCTCCGTGCGCAGTTTTTGAGCGAACGACAGAATTTCTCCACGTCGTTGTTGCAAATAAACCCCAATGTAAAATCCTCTAAGACACAACATACCTCAGTGCTTCGTGCTTAAACTACCTGCAGTTACTCTGAAGCTCCTAAGCTTTCAGCATTTCACAACACAATAATTTCTGGATCACAGAGAGAAAAAAAATTGTGCATACTATACAGCAGTGCATCAAATTCTGACGTTTTTAAAGACTAAAGGACTTGAGAAACAACCTTCTGCTCCCTCCCCCTGAGATAGCAACAAACAGCCAGAACTCAAACATAAAATTAAATACAGTTTATCTCCTCCATGACATCTCTATTATATACACCGAATTGGAAGAAGTTTACAATAATAACTTTCCCTCTCTAATATGATACTTATTTCAAGAACTTGAAAACAGAAAATAGCTCAGAACATTCTCGCTCTGAGCCTGAGACCTCATTTCTCTTTACATTCCAGCCTTAGTCATAATTCTTATCCTGGTTTATTCAAGAGCAAGCACTCCATCCCCCACGTAAATTCTTCTGGATTTCCAAGAATATTGATGCCAGCTGAATGTGACTGAAATAAGTAAACCGTGGGTTCAGTGAGAGGCTTCTGATACCACAGTGGCTTAGTTTAAGACTGAAATCGAGGAGCAATATGGTAAATCACAAAATGCAGGCATCTCTGAAGGGTTTGTTCAGGTGAACCCAACCGAATTGCTGCTTTGAGTTTTGTGCTTAGGAAAAGCAAATTTTTCCAGTTGTGCCATTACTTATAAGTCGGAACAGAAATCCCAAAGAGCCAAGTGCTCCTTCCAGACACTTCAGTGCTCAGATCTGCTCAGCTCATGCCCTGTTTGTGATGCACTGAGGTTTGCACACAGCCAGAGCACTCTGAGCCACGCAGTCCTGACCTGCATCCACCCAGAGAGTCAAAAGATGTTGTTCCTGCTGCATCATTCTTCTTGAGCTTAATCCAGCTTTTCTGCTCAACACACCTCTTAACAAGCACCACCACGTATTAGTGGGACGTTGCCAGCACTGTACACTGTCAAATTAACACTGTTAAACACAAGGCCTTTGTTTACAGTGCGAAAATAAGCTGTTGTTGAACAAACGAGAGGGTAAACATTTACCAAGCTGGAGAAAAGACTGCACAGCTGATGCTGGGCTGAGGGTGCTGCATTCCTTTCTCCTTTAAGAAAAAACTTCCAGGCACAAAATTATTCCAGTGCAGTCACTGGAAGTGGAGTGACTTTTCATGGTTTGTTTTCTTCACGGGACTGAGTGAACTTGAGCAAAGCGCCAGAAGGAGCGCGGCTTTCTGAAAATATCGAACCTGAAGGCAAAGATGCTCTGTGTAAAGAGAACGGGCTGATGGAAGAGACATCCTGATAACACATTTACATGAGGACTGGGCAGAATATAGCACAGAAAAAAGAAGAGACAGCACATCACCCTCAGAAGGAAGGTTTGGCTCCTTCACAGCGCTACTCTCCTTCCCGAGAAACCCTCAGCAGTGGCTCTGTGGTGCCTCCAAGGAAGGAAAGCCTCACCTCACATCCCCACAGGTATCAAAATCCTCCAAAGGCAACCCAAGACAAAGGTTCCAGAGTGAGTGTGCTGGCTCGGGGAGAGCTAAAAGTGAGCAGAGTGGTGGGAAGCTTTAAAAACTCCCATTTTCCAGCGCATCTTTGTGAGCACCTTGGGCCTTTCTCAAAGCAGAGGTTTTATGTGGGTCTCATTCAAAGCACTTTTCTGTTGTGACCTCATTTAAGTCAATTGGGCACAAAGGAGCAAAGCAAACCCAGAATGTAGGAGCTGTGTTTTTAGCAGTCTGAATTTGGACCTCCTTTAATCATCACAATTTTGGAATTCAAGTTCATCACCACACAGACAGTCCATGGAGGATGTTATCACAAGGAATGAAAAGAGTCCTGGACTGCTTGTCATGTCCTAAAATCACCGTGCTGAGGAAATTTATCCTGCCCCACACTGCATCTGAAATGGGAAGAAGTTATAAAACAGCTCGAACCCCAAAAATTTACATATTTAATACAAATACTTCTTTAGGACAATGACTTCCTATATACAAGTGAACCTTGAAAATCCAAAGGTTGGGACTACTACACCCAATTTATTTATAGACAATAACTTACTGATATTTATGTGTACGGAATACCATTAATATAAATCAGCTCATAATATTTTGGTAGTGATATCAGTCTAATTTGAATTTTATATTGCACAGTAGAATTGAATGCTAGACTTGATTTTTTAAAAAGTAATTAATGAGCTAAGCTACCTGAGAGAAAAACAAAATGATGATTATAATTAGAAGTGTTCCATGGCTGCTACCAACTGTTTAGATGTACTTACAGGTAGCATTTCTAATTAAAACCCTCTCAATGCTGAGACATCTCTCTGTTCGTTCGTTATTAAAAAAGTGAGACTTTTTGCATTAAGAAATCCCTTAATAGAAAAATAATAGAAAAAGTTACATGTAATTACATTCCCTGTGCTATTTGTGGTGAGCAGTTCCTGTGAGAAAATGAGCTGCAGGTGTGTAAGAGAAAGAAGTGCTGGCTCTGGCTTCGCTTGTTTGGAGTATTCCACCTGGAAAGGACTTGGCATTTAGGCTGGCATTTTCAGCCTGAATGGGGTTATTGGGGTTTCAGGGTGTTTAAGTCCCTGGGGGCTCTGTGAAAATGATATAACCTGGGGGAGAGAGGAGGAAAAATAAATCACCCCAAGTTGAGAACTGTAGAATCACAGGGAGTTGTAAGCACAGTCCAGGGTTTGTGACAGTGAGCCCGGGATGTGTGAAAATCTGACACAGACAGACCTGCAGTGAGTGAGGCTGAGCAACGTTTTCCCAGCCAAAATAGATTTCAAGCCACTGTTTGCAAACAAAAAGATTTCAGTCATTTATGAAAATCAAATCTGCAATGCTGTGGTGGGGTTCAGTTAGATTAGCTACCAGCCAAGACTCTGCTTCTCCTACTTCCACTGTCAGCTCAAATAGTCCACTTACAGGGGGGAAAAAAAGCAGCCCTCGAGTCCCATTTGCCAAATTTCCGTGAAAGTTTTGGTTGTACCAAGGGGGTTTCTTTCTGGCCCTTCCCCAAATCAAGGCTGTGCCTTTTCTCCTCCCACTGAGCTGTGCCTCTCTCAGATGGGGATGGCTGTCCCTGGTGATCACATTGTTGTTGATGCTGAGGATCCTGAAGCTCATTAACTTGCAGTCATGACATGGCCTGATGGAGAAGCCCTTGTGCAGATGCAAAACTGTCCCACCTTCACTAAACTGCTGCAGGTTTACACCCCAGGAGAATCCCAGCTCATAATTTGCATTGTTATCCTTTGTGAGCAATAGCAGTTGTGCTAATAAGCTCCAGCAGCAGTAAATTCTGCCTCCTGCTTTACATCACTGCCAAAAGGTGAAGGGGAAGCTGAAATAAAGTATAATTAAGTCCAGAAGCTCGTGTTTGAAAGGTGAATAGCTGCTTCAGATGATCTGAGGAGCTGGGAGATAATCCATTTTCCCACCAAAATCCCTCTCCTGGCCCAGAATTTGGCTGTAAGTACAAAGGACACAAACCAGCCTTCTCTCTTTCTTCAGACTGTACTTTTACAAAGCAGGGGATTTATACACATCTGCTGTGTTCAATCACTTCATGATCATTGGATATGAATTTATTTTAAAAAAAACCCAACTATTTTGAGAAAGCATCTTAAAAGGCTTTTGGACCAACAGACATGACTTTGAGGATGAGTCACAGAGTGCAGGATGTGTGTTCCTGTCTCCAAAACCACTGGGAACCTTGGAGCCAGAAAAAACCAATATCACAGTGGGAAAGTGAGGGAACCTGTTTGGTTTGATAGCAGGTGCCTCGCTGTCCCCAGTTTGCACATTGGAGAGCGTGGGGACAGGCTGAAAAGACAGAAAGTAAAAGTTGGAGAGAAGGATAGGAAAAAACGAAAATAAATGGGTTTTAAAAAACCCCCAATATTGCCTACTTTGGAGGGACAGGCTTGTGGAAAAGAACAATGAGGGAATAAAGCCACCCTGCTAAGTTTAAAGTGCTCTTTTGATATCAAGTGTGCCACTTTCTCCTGTGGGAAGAATAAAAAAAGACACATATCTGATGATTTCTTACCGATTTAGAGGGGTGGGGTTTGCAGCTTAATTATGCTGAGTTTTGGGTTTGTTCATACATTACAGCAAGTCCAAACTTTTCTCAGCCACAGTCAGGAATTTGGGAGTTTGGCTGCTTTGATCAAGGGCAGCATAAGCCAGAAGAAACACCTGGACTGGAATTCTTATTGCTCCATCTAAAACGCTTTGCTTGCTGCTAGAAGAGAAGCAGAATGCTGGGGACAGGTGCATAGATTTATGTTTGTATTGACCACTTTTGACCTGGATTTGACTAGTGCAATTGCAATATTCATAATGTGGAGGCCTTGGCCTGATTTCTGAGATTCTCTCTCTTTTCCAGTCACATGCAATATGCTTCCTTATTAATCTGGGTCCCAGTGACACTCACTTTGCACACAGAGCTGTGAGTTTGTGGCCACGTTTCTCAATGATGTTGTGCTCAGGAACACAACAGGATATTCACCTTTTTCTCAGCACACCCACCCACTGGTGCGTGGCAGGAGTTAAATACTGAGGCTAATAAAGAAATACATTTATTGTGCATATCTGAAAGGCGAAATCTGATGTGAAAGGCAAATCTAACGTGAAAAAAAAAACAACTTCCAAACTGTTTCATCTGAAGGAAACTGCTGTGTAAAATGCAGCGTGGTCTTCCTGTCATTTACACCCTGTGCAATAGAAACCCTTCAGAGACATGAATTAGCCATGCCTGGCATTTATCTGTGTGTATTGTAACATGGTGATGCAGGTGAGATAAATTAAACAGAGCTGAAATCTCCTGCCCAGCTGGTGACTCAATGGAACAGGGGCTCCTGGCTGTTTAACACCCTGCTATGAATTATCTCTGCAGCCTTATTAAAGGGGTGCACTGTGTGACAGCAGAGCTGATCTCTAACCTCTACACCCTTTAACCACTTCTGTGTCTCAGGTAGATGGCTTAAAACCCAGCAGTGATGCAGGTAATTAATTACACCTGTTGGTAAAAGGGAGGAACAACTTCAGGCTGTAATTGGTTAATTAAATGCTTTGCACATCCCAGGATGGTGCTGTACACCCACCATGAATGAATTGCAGGTTCAGTATTAGAAGGGAGATTTAATAAAAGGGAATGCTTCGTTCTGGCAGGATCAGTTCAGAAATTTCCCTGTTTTAGTCATGCCAATGAAAACTTGACAAACACCTCCCTGTACCACAGATAAATGTGGGGTGATTGTCTGCTACAGATTTTTATACTCCAGTCCTTCCCTGTTGACTGATGAAATAAAAAACCAGAGGGGAAGATATCTGAGCCACAAGGTGAGAGTTCAGCTCCAAAGCTCCCTCCAGCAGAAGGATTCGGCCTGGCTTATTATCCAGGCTAAAAGCCATAAAATTTGAATGGGCTTTCCAAGGTTAAAAGATGTGGATTTGGGGGCCGATTTTCAGTAAAAACTTTTCAAAGACACTGAGGGAGGTTATGGAAGGAGGGCAGTGGGTGAAGGAAAGCCATTGTATTATGCAGTGCTCTGCAGCCAGTCCCTCTCCATCTCTCTCCTCTGTGCCCAGGGCTGTGTGGGGGCAGTGCCAAAGGGCACAGTGACAGCTGGAGCCGTGAGTGCCACCGAGCCTCCAGAATGTCACTCCTCTCTTCAGGGTGCACTGCACTCCTCGTGCACAGGAGTCTCTGGGAGACTGAATTCTGCTCTGACCTCCACTGCATAAAAGGATGTTTGTTCCTCAGCCCTCCACGTCTTGTCTCCATTGTGAGATCCAGGGAAGCTCACTGCCCTATTCAGGCAGCAATGTGCTTATTTTATTATTGGGATATTTATACTGGTTTCAACATAAAATAGTTCTAGGACTAGGGATAGGAAACATGCCTTTTTTTTTTTGTTTTTTTTGTTTTGTTAGAAGTCAGGTTTAAATGCAGGTTTGTAACGTAAAAGCAACAGCAAACATAAAATACTTCCTGCCTCCCATGGATGCTTCAACAAACAGGTAACACCTGGCTGAACTTCAGAACTTCCTTTGTGAACACCCTTGAGTTTTGACAACCAGACCACAAAAGAAGACCTAAATCCCTAAATCTTGAGTTATTTTAAAAATGTGCCACAGAAATTTTCTGGACTATGCCACTCAACAATGAAAAAATTACACTCTGGAGAAAGGATGCCATCAGAAGCAGTAAAGCAAGCTTAGCATTCTGCTGGGCACGAGGCAAAGGGAAAAACCAGTTCATTTGTTTTGTGCTCTTCTGAGCCAGCTGAAATTCAGAGCCCTGGTTTCCACAAGCAGACCTGCAGAAGCCAACAAGAGGAATCGTCCTTTGGAATGATTTTTCACCTGGGGCAGTACGAAATTACCTCTCCTGTGCCCCAGAGCTGCTTTCAGTGGGAATCCAAGTCCAAGCAGCAACAAAGGAGGAGCATAAACTGCTTCTGTGTTGAAGCTAATGAGACCTAGAAACTATGCACCGTGATCTTAAGTGGATTTCTAAGACATATTGAAAAGTTCTTGGAGAGGAAATGAGGCGTAGGGCAGTCAGCAGTGGGGACAATGGCCACCAGGACAGAGCACAGGCAGCCAGGGAGCAATCACACCGACAAAAGTAGAACGACAAAGCATTCACATGACAGTTGGTAAGGAAGGGGGAGTGGGATTCAAAATGTTAAATATTCAGTAATGAAGGAAAGCATTTGGTTGTCATCCACTGCTGACAGCTGCTGTCATGGGCACTGGTGAGCTGTGCCAGGAATTCCCACAGTAAGGCTCTGCTCCTGCAGGGGGAAAGTTTTTTCTTGGTTTGTTTAATGTTTGCCTGATGTTGTCCACAAAATTAACTCCAGGGAAAAAAACATTCACAGCGTGTGTACGTCTAAGGATGAGATTTGCACACTAAATCAAGCGCTTACAGGTCCCAGGGTTCTTCCCATGCAGCGCTGGAAGTGTGAACAACTTCCCAGGAGAAGAACATCACAGCTTTACTGCGGCCAGACAAGTCTTATTGCCACAAGAATTGCTCCTTTATTAGAGGAAACGTGAGAAATAAGGAGTGAGAGGGAAGATGTTTCTGGGGTTTTCCTTGTTCAGGTTAGATTCATGGGCCTTAATATCTGGTTGGTTGTTTTTGTTTTGCTTGGTTCCTTTTTTTCTGAGTACTGGTTGAATTAATACAGGGCATTAACACTCCTTGCAACATTTTTTCAGATCTTCTTCTGTTCTGTCAAGTGTCATCCCCTAAAATTTCAGTTTATATATGACCAATAAAAACTCTAAAAACTAATTAACTTGGCATCTAAAAATCTCTGGTAATTCAACCTGTGCTGGCTTTGCTTAATGCAACAAGGAGCCAAGGACTTCACTCTTTCCTTGTCCTGGCTGCCAGGGAGTGCAGCAGTACAGAACACAAGATCTGAGAGAACAAGTCCCTCTGGCAGAGTCCAAGTGGCACAGAGAGAACAAGGGAAGAGACACAGTGGAATTCTCAGGGACAGGGAGCTGAGAGAGATGAGGACCCCGGGGGAAAAGGATGGGTTCTGATTTTGATTCTGCTGAATGATCATTCAACAGACCTCTGTGAGCTATCTGGAAACAGGACCTAAATGTGAAATAATACACAGTCTGGGAGGGAAGGATATGCTTTCAGATAGGCTTTGTGAGCACACTGGAGCAGTTATTTTTCATAACAGAGTGCAGCATGGATCCTTTCTCTGTGGGTGAAATCTC
The DNA here is from genome assembly GCA_013398615.1 of Brachypodius melanocephalos. Lineage (NCBI taxonomy): Eukaryota > Metazoa > Chordata > Aves > Passeriformes > Pycnonotidae > Brachypodius > Brachypodius melanocephalos. The sequence continues at coordinate 3,912,860 of VZSR01001238.1, read as the reverse complement.
CAGAGGATCCAGGATGACTTTCCTGAATGCCACTTTATCTCCGTCATCACCAGTGTATGTGCCCCACAGCCACGGCCACAGGTGACAATCCCAAAGTGCAAAGCCTTGCACGAAGGGCCCTGTGCCTCACACAGCTACAGCCCCAGCTGCAGATAAACACCTTTCCTCAGCTCTAATCTCTCGTGCAGACATTTTCACAGTGCGGTGACAAAGAACTACACGGAACTTTGTGCCACAGTGCCAGGATTGGCACTGGCAGGGCTCAGTGCCTCTGGGAAAGCTGCAGATAGTGCCCTGATTGCACAATAAAGTGAGCACAAAAAATCACAGGAGCTACAGAGGGGCAGGTTACACCCAGCAGAACAAGCAGATTACCAGCAGCAGCAGCATATACTGTAACATATCTCTGCTTTTTCTCTCACTAAGCCATATGAAGCAGTTGCTGTAGAATTATGCTTACATCTCTTCTGTTGATAAGCTACTTAGCAAGGTGGAGTTGAAGCTAATCTGAGTGCTGTAAGAAAAATGTGATGTGCTATTGCACTGTGCTGCTGTTTGATATTTGCTCGCCTCTTCCCAGGTACCTTTTGTGAATTGCAGCTGAATTTATCTCAAAGGTAAATCCTTGGGCCCATGCACAGGCAGGAAAAAGACCCTGAAAGCAGAAACCTCTCCTGAGCAGAAGGAGGGTAAGACGTTTTCTCTTAGTTTGCATCTGAGAGCAAGGGAAGGAATTTGGTGTCTTTAAACAAATTCCTTCTGAACTGCACAAGGAAGCAATAAGATTCTGCTTTGCTCGAGTTTGATAAATGACTTATTAATGCATAAAATCTATTTCTGAAGAAGAAAGTTTATGAAAATATATCAGGCACCATTCCTGCGGTCATATGACTGATACTGCGCAGAGCAGCCATTATCTTGCAATTATTTTCTTCTGTAAATCTTTTGACAGTCTAAAATAACTCAATCAGGGGTTTTCAACCACTAAAGTTTATAATTTCAAGGTTTTCCCTTCCTCTAATCAGCAGTTTTATAACCTACTGCTCTTCCTTCAAAAAGAGCTGGTGATGATCAGTGTTTATTCCAAACCATTTAAGAAGGCAGCTGTTTATTAAAGTGCCAACAGCTATGATTGATTTCTGATGCTCATGAGTGCATCTGTTTTCTAGTTAATGACATCATTGCAAGCAAACAGATACAGCAAGCTGGGGCTCTAATGGAGAACTAAAGCAGCCATGCCTTCTCTATAAAAAATAAATTGATTTCACTCGGAAAAAAAAAAAAATCTATTAATATGTCAAATTTCAACTTACATTCCTGCCAGTTGGCATTCTTATATGCAACTGGCATTTCCTCAAAAAGAATCTGTGGGTTAACAGTGTTTTTATTAAAATCTTTAAAGGGGACATCTGTTAGTTGAAATTGCAAAAGTAGTGACTGATTTATGATCTAGTAAATCACATCTGTAAAGGGTAAAAAAAAAGACTGAAGTGCAGCGAAACCAACATCTGTCATCAAGAAACTGGACTTGAGAGTGAATGGGAAATGGAAGTACTGCAGGTTGGGAGGGTTCCCCATAATTCTCCTCTTTTTGTGGTGTTTGAGATAAGGAATTAAAATGAATATACTCCAAGCTCCACTGAAACTTGGAAAAGTAATAGCTTTTTAAACTTCCTTTCTTGGGGCCGAATTCTATCTCATATAAACCAGCTCACTTTTTACTGGCTTTACCTTTTCCTGCCTCCTCGAGAATGCACTGCAGGCCACAGTGTTGTCAAAAAAAAAGGCATTGATGGTATCTCCTTTTAAGAGCCTCTTTTTAACATAACTTTATTTTTCTTAAGGAAAACATAAAGAGCATATGCAACCCTTTCCTTTGCAATTCTTTGCATGCATCAAACGGGGATGTGGAGCGCAGAGCGGTGCTGCCTCCCCGCCTCCTCCTGGAAATCTCTGGGAATTGTTCATATTTTATGGCAAATGGGGTTTGATGTGCTCAAACAAGACCACGACTCAGAAGCCCTGAGTTTGGAGGGTTTGTCCTGAGTAGAGCATTAGCAGTGTCTCTGTGATGCACTGGGAGCTGGAGAATGGGCTCATCCTCACCAGGGGCTCTGCCCTGCTGCTGTCCCAGCTCTGTCTCCTGGCTCTTCCTTCAGGAGTCCCTTCCCTGTCTCTCTCCTCAATAAATGCCTCTTTTGGTGTGTGCACGTTTTGCCTGACTCTGCAATTTGAATTGAACAAGAGGCACTAGACCTTCAGAAGCAGCCATTCGAAATTCTGCATGCTGGGGAAAAAGAAGAAAAAAAAAAAAGGGTTTTTTAAAATATCAGAAATCGTCAAATCAAACTTTAAGGCCTGAAATAAAGCCTTCAGTTTTCTTGGCTTTTGAGTGCTTTTTTCTTCTCCTCTGGCTCTTGACCTGAGTATTAGCAGCTTCTGAAATTTGGAAATATTATTCTGCAGCAACACCTGCTTTCTCCCTGTTATTTCATTGTCTCTGTGTTTCTTTCTGCCCACATTCTTCCACTGGAGCACCAGGGAACTGCTCTCCCCACAGAAAACAGGAGATGACCTGTTCAAAGCCTAATGAGCCTGACCTCATTCAAGTTTAGATATTTAACTTTGAGACCAAACTTAACCCTACCTTGCCAGTTTTCATTTTTTGTTATTTTCTAGCTTTTCAAATAATAACTCTGAACCTCATATCCTTTCCTAACCTCGCTCATAAATTCAATCCTCCTACAAATAAAGAGTGTCATTCCCTATTTCCTCTTCTTATGTCTTGAAATAATTAGAGATGGGTATAAAAACCAGCAGAAGGCACTGGTGAATCACTTGACCTGCAATCCATGGCAAAGCTGTCAGTGATTGCTTTTTTGGTTGAGATTGTCAATCCCTTCATTTCACCCCAAAGAGGCTTCTTATAGCACGGTTTGATCCATAAGTGGCAGCAGCACCAAATCCTTGTGGGCACCATAACAAACATCATGGTGTTGGACATCACTCTTGCTTTATGCAACAGTCTGAAAGCTGCAGACCCTTAACTTGTCTCATCAATGGCTCCATGTGCTCATTCCCCATCAACAGTTGGATAATAAAACCCCATTTTCTCCAGAGAGAGGTTTTGGGTAGGATTATAAACATTAAATGTAATCATGCACCTTACAATGAAATGCTTCCTTGTGATCTCAGGTCTGACATCTGGAAGCCTGACTACTTATTTTAGTTTTCCAACAGGGAAATAAGCCTAGGGAATTGCCTGGGAAATCTCACCCTGCGCCTTCAGGGAGTTTTGAGACATGAATAACCTTTCCTGTGATTACAGTGGAAATATTTAACACGGAGGGTAAATAAATATTTTGCAGAAGGTTTAGATAATTCATAACTATCAAATCAGTGGACTCATTTTGCAATGTTTGATACCATTTCATTATATTAATTAGACAACATATTCAATAATGAAAACAAGCTTCTTACAGCTTCGGAACAAGCAAAAATGAATTGGAGTTGTTTCCTCATTACTTTTTATGGCTATTTTTAATTTGCTCTTCGTGAAACTTAGGGGAGGAATTCTAAACCTTGACCTTTCCTCCAACAGCTTAGTGCATTGCGCTGCCCTTACTCCACGGGTAAAGTGCTTTTCTAAGCATCCCTGATGCTGAATTTGATATCCTAAACATTTTCATTAAGCTCATTTTCCGGGGCATGCATTATCACCTCAGGCAGCCGAGCAGCGAGCGCGGGCCCCGCTGTGATTGCGCGCAGCGAGCGGCCGCGTGCTCGGGACACGGCAGCGATTACCCAGCAGAGCCCTGGGAAAGGTGCAGCGCAGGAACAGATTGCACGAGTTACGGCTGGGGATTTTCCTTGCAGCAGGCACAGCAGCAGCGCTAGAGCTGATTAGATCGTCTGAGGGATTGCGCTGACACGTTTTCAAACGTAATTTCGCCGCCATTTCCCTACAGCGCTGAAGTTTGGGTTGTGGGTGATGAACACACAAACAGGGTAAGATCATAGGATCAGAGTCAATGAGGTTGGAAAACACCTCTGGGATCTTTGAGTCCAACCTGTGACCCAACACCCCTGTGTCAACCAGACCATGGCACTCAGTGCCACATCCAGTTCTTTAAACACCTCCAGGGACGGTGAACCCACCACATCCCTGTGCAGCCCACTCCAGTGTCTAATCACCATTTTTTGTGAGGAAATTCATCCTGATGTCCAACCTAAACCTCTCCTGGTGCAGCTTCACACCATGTCCTCTTTTCCTGGGAGAAGAGGCCAACCCCCAGCTCCATGTGTAGGAAGATGCCCCTGTACAGGAAGGCTCTGACAGGCCTTGCATTTCCACAGGGGGTTCATGGCAATCAACAGATAAAAACACCAGAGGGACAGAAATGTCTTAAGGAGACTGAACTTTAGGAAATCACAACCCATTAATTCTGCTGCTCAGAGAACAATTTAGAGAACAATTCACTTATTTTCTGTCTCACTCTCAGATGACATATGGCCGTGGTTTCTGAATACAGCCAGCATTTAAACATTGACTGGATAAAGAGAAAATGCTCTCATTATTTCAAAGCTTTAGGGAGGATAATTTAAATGCCCAGTTTCCTCGGATTTAGAGGTGGGGAATTGCCAACTCTCCTTAAGCAGCTGACCAGGGCACCCAACAGATGCACTCAGCATTAACACATTTTACACTTTCAATGCTGAGACTTGAATAAGGAGGAATATATTATTTCTGCAGCCATCAAATTAGCAATATCTTGTTGGTTTTGTTTGGTTTATTTTTTTAATTCCTTGCAAGGAGAACACACAAGTTCAAGATGAGAAGAAAAATGTACAACAAGGTAAATGTATTAGTGTGATCCCTAAAGCGCCCAGCAGCATATGCACATGTTTGTGAGGGATTCTGCTCCAGTGAACAATTCAAACAACACATAATTTCTCTGATCCTGGCTGATCCCTGGAGAAACACTTGCAGGTCGCTGTTTAAATGAGGAGAAAATTGGTTATAAATCAACTTAATTTTCAAATATATTAATCCAAAGAGAACCCAATTTCGTGTGAAATGGCAGCATTTAGAGAGGAGTATAAGTAAATCTCGGTAAGAAACCCCCTTGGGTTTAATCTTAGCTATCATCCAAATTGATATTGTCTTTCTCATTTTTCAGGTCCCCAAGTTTCAGCAGTGATACTGAACACAGAGGTATGATTAATTGTAAACAAAATATTTACATTTCGTGCATGTAAGGTGGGGTTTGATCTTCCCTTTCTTGCCTGACTTTGGGTAAAGTATAGGCTATGAAGAGAAGCTGTTCCATGCAATTTCTGAGGCTTTGCATTTCTTCTGAAAGGAAATGGTTTTAAATCAGAGTAAGGTGACATAGTTGCTTTAATGTCACAGCTTTTAACTGGCAAGAATAAAGAATTTATTAACTAGCAAGAATTTGAATTAAATACTATATCTCTCTCTGTTCTGCCATGTACCTGCTGAATGAAAAACAAACTTGCAACTGTGGAACAGAGGAACACTCATCCCCACTCCTCTCCCCAGAGAGATTGGTAATAGCTGTACCTCTAAAAGGTTTTCCTTGCCTCACAAAACTACCACACAACTCATCCCAATCAAGCTGGGCTCAAAAGAAAACGAGCTGCTTAGAAATGGTGACAGAGCTGCTCCTCTCCATGGCTTGGGTGGAGAGGCAGAGAAAGTTTCCTGACCAAGCTCCTACCCTTGTGCACACAGTTATTGGTGGAGTTTTCAGGAGAAGGATTCAGTGAGGGGGCTAATCCTGCGAAGCACTGGCTCTGCTCAAGTTGAGAGAGCTTGCCAGGGCTGCTCAGCGTCCCACAGGGCAGACTCCAAGTGACAGCACGAGAACAGGATGACTCCAAGGTCAGGGAGATGCAGGGAACGTAAATCTCTGTGCGCTGCAGACATCGGCTTCCCACGCTGCCCGTATCTCACATTAGGAATTGCCACATCGTTTTTGTAACAATTTTTTGGGAAAGAGGGCGGGGGGCTGGGGAAGATATCAGCAGAAGTACAAAGCAAATAAGCTTCAAAGACAAGAAAGTCAAGGTTCCAGAAAATGTATGTACTGAATCAGAGACAATTTGGACTCCACGGCTTTCTCATTAGCTGGAGGACAAATTCTCCTCTCTTTTCCTGTTACTGAGTTAATGAGTAAGGTCAGATCCAACTGCCTGACTGAAACCAGCACTTTTTTATATCAATATGTTGCACGTTGGTACTGAGGGATGTGCTTTTATCTCTAAATGCAACCAAGGATGTCTTGAAAACATTCATAAGGCAACAACCAAACCAACCCCTGTGGAAAATGCAGACCAGCACTGGAGTGATGCATGGCTGATCCCAGTGGTGATCACCTCTTCCCAGAGGCAGCAGATCCAGTGATTAAAGCACACGGATAGGGCTGAACATCTCATCTCACACCGATTTACTGCGTGACCCTCCCCACCTCCTTTCAAACAAATTATGCAGTCCCTGTCACTGGTTTTTTTACCACATGGCCAGGAAAATACTATTCCCACGTTTCTCTAACCCACACAAATGGTGAGAGCCAATTACCATTTGTGAAATGCTTTGAATACACATTGTCTGAGCACAACTAAGGGAGACAATGGTAATTACTCATAGTTTTCATTTTCCAGCACATTTAAAACAATTTTCTGTGCCTCAGCTGAAGTGATCACACCCAAACCTGGTCTCCCTCAAACCCCTGCTTTCAACAGGGAAACATTCCAGTGCAAATGTGTAAAACAGACCACAGAAATCTGAGAGCCTTCAGTAAATATGCTGCCTGTTAGATAAGATGAATTACAAAGTTATTCTCTTGAGCATTTAAATTTACACCACTTTCATCTAATTGAAACCATTCACATCCAGCTTGTGTAGCGTCCTTTGGATAATGATGAACTGAAATACTAAATACTTGTGCTAAATACTTGAAAAGCAAAGATTTTCCTCCCTGAATGAGAGGGAAATGTATCTACAAACACATTTATATACAAAACACAGATATATGCGAGTTCATGAAAACACCAGTGTTACAGAGAAATCAGGTATCTATAGTAACAAGATGCTGGTATTCTAATATCACTGTGTTTCCTCATAATAGGACCATTAATGAAATAGTTGTTTGATGTTCCATCACATGTAATGATAGCTTTTTGTGCCCTAAGTAGACAGCAATACAGATGTGTGCAGACACATTGTTGTTGCCAAAAAACTCCTCAGCAGGGCCATTAGAAAACCCCATCATTGCAGCCTTGCTTTCTTTGATTTATAGCTGAAATATTCCCAATCTACACTCAACAGCAGAAATACCTGCAGTTCTGAGGATGCAATGGTTTCCCATATGCTGCAATGTAAACAAGCAAACACATCATCAACAACAACAACAAAAAGATAAAAGTCATTAACCTGATGAAAAGAGTTCATTTGCAGTGTGGAACTGTGGAGTGACATCCTAGAACACTTGAGGAGCCATTATGCAAACTTGCTGACCCTGGAGTTCCCTCTCATTCCCTGGAAAATCTGCACTTCGCTGGCATAAAACTATTTATGTAACTTTTTAATCAAATAAAGAGATAAAGTCTAATTTTGGGTAAGGATTATTCCCTACAATATTCTTTAATTTTTTTAAAAAAATCACTACTATTAATTTTTTCTATACAACCACTGCATTTTTTCATCAGCAGATAAAGCAAATTCTACTCACAATTGGACAAATACCCTTGACTGATCAGAGTGTCTCATCCTTGGCTGGCAGGAATTTACATGCTGCAACACAGATACCTTCCTTTCTTTCTTTTGGTTGTAAAGTAGGGGGGGAAATCCATTTTAAAGCCTCAAATATGAAGGTAAATATTGTTCTCTGTGGCTCATTTGTACCAACACACATTAGGAGTGTATAAGGCTGGGATCATTTTCGCTTTTCTACACTCCAAGGCTCAGTGCTGTAATTTTTGGAAGAGAAGGAGCTTCCTGCTGTTCCCAAGCCCTAAACTGAGGGACAGATCAGCTCTTGGTGTATTTACAACAGCTTATTCTGACATACGAGGCCTGGCAGCATCATATCCTCCTCTTCAGCTGGACTTGGAACTTCTGTGACAGGCAGCAACTTGTTCAAAAATATTGCTACACTTATTTGAGATCTGTTTCAAAGAAATGAGAAGTTTGGAAAGGATGTTTACTGCAGATGGTGGATTACAAGGGGTCACACACATGATATAACAAACTGCTTTTAACAAACAAGTAGTTTGCCTCCTATTTTCCAAGCAGGTTTCTAAGGAAGGCTTCAATCTGGCTCTTATATTTCCCTTTGTTTTTAAAGTACTACTTCTCAGCTTCAAAAAATGATAACAGCACCTTGCAAACAAAAGCCAGAATATTCAGGCATCCGTGCAAAGATAAAAACAAACACCTCAGAGACAGAACAAAACCAGCATGTGCAATTCACACAGGAGTGTTCCAAGGAGAATGGCACTACACAGAAGCACCTTTCAGTCTCCAGGACATTCTCCCAAGTGTCACACTCCTGCCTGTTGTCCCTTCGTGCTGATGGCTCCTCCTCACCCACACGGCACTGCCAGCCCACTTTGCAGTGATATGCTCTTAAATTCAGCTCCCTGAGCAGGTGATCAGCTCCTGGGGCAGGCAGGGCACTGAACCTTCTCCAGACTCCACCTGGTGCTCTAAAGGGAGCCAGGCAGAGGCAGGATGCTACAGGAGCAGGGCAGAGGCTCCTTTTCCATCCTCAGAGCTGGAAACCTCCTTTTCCAACCTCAGAGACCTGGGGCACTCAGAGTCTGCAGCTCCTGACTGTCCTCACACACTTATCCTGTGTGTTTGACTCAGGAGTTATTCTGCTGTGGTTTTATCTGTTAGAAAATTGATTTTAGAGGAGTGTTATAATACTGGAATTAACGCTTATGAAGGAGGACACGCTTTTTGTTCACTGTTCCGCTGCACATATGTGCATGTGTTTCTGCAGGAAAAGGTGGTGACCGTGTTGCCAAAGCAGAAATGTGTGCAGAGCTTTCAGAACAGAACAAAAGATGGGTGCCTCGCTATGTAAAACACATCCTTACAAAGGACATTTTCACCTTGAATCCCATCAGCCCTCACTTTCGGATGAATTCTGTTATTGTTTGTGTGCACTCAAACAGCAAAGGATGCTTTACACAGCTACAGCTTTAGAACTGTTTGCCCTTGGCCCAGGCCCATTGGAATAAGTAGAACTGGTAAACATCCTGCTCAAACACTGCATTTCTTTTGTTATCTGAGATGTAATGAGTCAATTTTTTTTTTCTGAGTAATTACAAAGCATTCTCGGTTTCCAAACCTTTATGACATACAGCAAAATGTGACTTACAGCACAGAAATAATAATAAAAGCTCTCTAAAAATTTATAGCCTCCTGCATGTTGTAAAAATGCCTCACACATTCATTATATCTCCCACTAGAAAATTATTTCCATGGTATGTCTTAATGAAGCTGGAGATGGTTTCAACACCTAGGCTGTTGAGAAGGAAAACTATTATTTTCCTATTGATAGACTGAGGAAAGCTTTCAGCCATTTAGCAGCTGCAACATTTTCAGACACACAGCTACACTTTCCTTATAAAAAGGGAAAATTAAAGACATTGCGATGATTTGACTTCTCAAATCAGGGTAACTCAAAAAAAAAAAGGGGGGGAGTGGTGGTAGTGGTGTGAAAAAAAATGCATAACCTGTCCAAAGCATTGAATTACTGAATTTGGAACACACAATTAATTTTAAACACAAAGCCATCTTTATAATAACTGCATAACATCATTTTAATAGCATTACATAATATTTTGTCCAAAAGCCTGGAAACCATATAATGTAGAGTCTAATTGATCAGAACTGAAATTCACTTATCTAGAAATTTATTTAAGCCAGGCACAGCTATTTTCCCCTTCTGTAGGTACAAGGAGAGTGTGCAGAGCAGGACCTGTGGGTGTTCTTGCAGAGGAAAAGCATTGGCAGGGGTTGGACCCAGGGAATTCTAATGCCCAAACCAGCATTAAAGGTTGATGAAACGTGACAAAATCATATTGAAACATTTTGTTACTTTCAGCTACCTTTGGAAAAGTTTTCAATGATTCTTGCACAGGACCAAATAAAATTCCCAAAGGGAATGTACCCCTATAGTGTGCATTAGCCCTTGAGTACTCCAATTTTACTGCACAATGCAGAATTCAAGATTAATAACTTTGCACCAGCACTGAGTTCAGTTTATTTCCTTACATGCTTTCCTAAAAGTCTAAACACAGCAAGTAGGTATTATAATTATCTCTGTAGAGATTAATTGTTATTAAGACTTGACTCAGTTCTGTCATGAAATGTAAATATTTTCCTTGAATTAAGCCAGAAGTAAATCACAGCCTTACATTTGATGTAATTTCAGCAAGGTGTTTGTGACATCTCTGAATTTCAGGGGGAATATAAAAGTGAAATGTTTATTGCTGCAAAGCTCCTCTTTGCATCTTTGTTTTCTACTTTCACACCTTTTTTTTTTTTTCCTGTCAGAGAGTTAATAATGTGAGCTCAGGAAATCTGTAGGCTATTTCCAAACAGGGCTGCCTCTGCGCCCATGCACCTCTGGATGTCTGCTCTAGCCTGGACAGCCCTTCTTGCCCTTTTCCTGACATTCTTGCCCAAATCAGCTGCCACGGGCACATGGAGACTGCAGAGCCAAGCCAGATGTGCTCTGACAGAGACTTGGTGCTCTGAACATCCAGATGTGCTCTGAACGTCCAGATGTGCTCTAATGGAAGCTGCTGCTCTGAGTAGCCACAGCTCACTGAGAGCAGCAGAGCTCACCTCCTGCCCAGGGAACTCTCTGTAGCCTGTGCTCCCAAGGCAATCATCTCAAACAAATGATATTTCTCCCCATCAACATTATTAAAGCCTTTGTGTCCTCAGATCTATTTATCACTGTCTGTCTTCCTTTTCTCATACCACACATCTTGGTCTAACCAAATTCTTAAGATTAAGCATCTCTCATGAGGCAGTGGTTACAGCCTCCCTGTCTTTTCCAGCTATACACACATAATTAATAATAATAATAATGATAATAATAATAAATAACAGTGTGCAGCCGGATGAATTATTCATGAATGAATATACCAAAATGCTTGACATTATCTTCATCTTCATATATATCCAAGAAGGATGACTGTGTGTATTTCAAAGTCATTTTCCTGTTAGATAGAGGAGTCAGAGTTTTGATCTGTGCAGAGTTAAGCATGGCCAAGTGAATGCAATGCAAAGCAAAACTTTCCCAAACCCACACCATTTTTGCCAGAGCACAGAGCTGGCTGTGCACACAGGAGGCTCTGCACGGGTGCACAGTGCCCACAAATCCAGATTCATTGCTGAAGCTGTGCAGACATTCCTGCTTCCATTTCTCCTTCCATCCCTGCTCCATTGCCTGACAATCTACCAACGTTTTTAGATATAACTGCTCACTTCCCTCCTTTCTGCAGAACTGCAATTTTGGAAACTGCCTAAGTAAGTGATTTTTTTTTTCCTGTTTCCATTATACTGGGATCATTTTAACAGAGTGGAAGAAAATGCCACATAGTATTCTGTCTTACACTTTAAAATACAATTATAGTCAAAACGTGAATCTAAAAATGGACTCATGGGACCAAAGTCTCAGACACTGTAAACTGGCACAGATTCATTCTCTTAGGCAGAACTGGAGTCTACAGCTGAGAATTTGACATAGCAGCTTTATATCAATGAATTCGCTTAAAACTGCAAGAGGTTCCAAGTAGAGAGTTTTCCTGTTCACCAGCCTGGTAAACAAACTTGTAAATTTACTATCAGAGTCCTTGATATTGTGTAAGTGGCTATAAATGATTCTGTAGTCAATTAACAATTCTGTTCCTGATATATGAGCCAGATTTAAGCTAAATCAGCCTCCAATGTCTGGGACCTTGGTTTGTGCAGCAAATGCAGCTCTGAATTCAGGCAGCAATTTACCCTGGTAAACCCCAAAATTTATCACTGAACTTGCAGGCTTGACTCTGGACCATACCCGCACTTCATGAATTTTTATTCCTTAATTTCTCTGGGCTTAAAGAAATATTTGTTTATGTAGACCCCCCATAATATTAAGGGTCATCTTCCAGGGAGGAGGGCAGGAAAAGCAGAGCTCTTCCTGTGAGTGGCCATGACAGCAGACACCAGTACAGGGGCTACACTGGTGGATTAACCATAAATTACAGAGCCTAAACCATAAATTAAGTGTTTTTTAGATCTTCAGGACAAGTGGATGTGGCTTTGTCCCACCTCTGATTAAATCTACTGCATCTTTAGTTCCAGTGTTTCAGCCAGGTGTGTGCCAATATTCAATAATTTACACAGAACATTGCCTGCTTTTCATAAATGTTTCTGACTTTCACAGACAGCTCATTAGCAAGTTTCTATCTTCCCAGCAATAAGAATACAGAGAACATTTCATATTAAATAAAGCAAACTCAAAAAAAGTCAAATCTCTTTTCATATCTTTCTCATTTCCATTAAATGGGACCTACCTAGAGCTCTAATATCTCTAAATTTCCAATAACAGACCCCTTATATCAATACACAATAAAAATAGAGGAAGTATCTAAGTCAAAGAATTTTTTTTTCAATGTCTTTAAAACACACCAGTGGTATCTTTAAGTGAAATAAACCAGTGTGTGTCTGTTGATGGCAGTGGAAGCTGTTCCAGCATCGCAGAGGAGAGGATGTGTTACCACTTAGAAACTCAACTGGATAACGTGGAGAGCAACTCTTTTAGCACTGCTTTGTATTTCAGAGGCTCTCCTAACTTGACTTATCAGAACAAGTTCTCTGTTTATTAATAATTGCCCTGACTTCTATAGAAACAACCGAAACAAAGAGAAATTTCCTGTACTTTCCATATAGTTCCATCTCCCACTGTGGAGATTCTGATGCATCTTATCCCCCAGCTGGGATTTCTGCTCATCCCTGCCATCCCAGCTTGGTGCTCTCAGTGTCCTGCAGGGGCTCTGGGATTGTCTGCCCCAGGGTTTGTGAAGCAAAGCCTCTCCTCCATCCCTTCCTGTCTCAGCTGTCACGAGGCTCCTCATTCTGTTTTGTTGGTGGTGCTGTAGTTTGTTGTTTTATTTGCCTTGTTATACACACCAGTAAAGAACTGTTATTCCTATCCCCACACCTTTGCCTGAAACACCCCTTCATGTCAAAGTTACGATAATTCAGAGGAAGGAGGTTTACAGTCTCTGTTCCAAGGGAGGCTCTGCCTTTCCCTGGCAGACACCTGTCTTTCAAACCAAGACAGGGTCTAAACTGAGAGCTGGGCTGCAGCCAGGCTGAAGGGATCCTCCCTGCAGATTCCTGAGGATCCTGAAACCATAACCAAGCAATGGGCAGGTCCTGGTCTGGACTGACACTCCAGCCAGAGCCTGTGCCATTCCTGTGGTGGAGCTGGCACGGCACTGGTGGCACCCTGTGCTGTCACCACTCCATGGGAAGTCTCCTGAGCAGGAATGTGGGCTCAGAAGAGCTCAGAGCTGGCAGCATTGCAGCTGAGCCATTGTTCTCTGTGCACAAGATGATGAGTAGGGGTAAAAGAAATAGTTTTGCCACCTAAACCACTGCAGATCCAGCACAAACAGGCCTGGGGGGTCCTGGCCACACTGTCACTCCCTGGTCAGTTCCACGAGACAAAACCCTCTCCATGCATTTCCCCCAAGGAGCAGGGTCCTGTCCCCGTGTGCAGCTCCCAACCAGCACCAGACACCCCCCTGAGCCCCAAGGGGTCTCATCTCCTCCCTCTGTGCCTTCCAGCCTGAACGCCAACACACAGGCTTGAGATTTCACTTTACACAGACCCTAATCAGTGAGGTTATTTCTCAGAGAAATTTTCAAGCTAAGAGGTACAGAGGAATTTAAATCCTGCCTGTGGTGCAGCACGAGAGCTCTGAGTTATAATATTCCCTTACACGCTGGATCTGTTTTTATCCATCTGTGGCAATGACAACACACAGGGAGCCAACAACTTCAGCTATAATTGCTGAGAGTGTAGGTACAAATAAAACCCATTTTTTCTCTTTAGTGTATACAACATATGGAGCAGTGCTGAGGGGTCAGGAGAATTATGTCTCAGTGTTCGTGGGCAGGTTTCTGATACAGGTTTTATTTTTGGGTGTTGCAAGCTTTCAAGGAGTTATGACATTATTGTTTCTTTTCAGAATACCTTGATTGAGGTCGAAGTTCAGGGGTTGTGTTATGTTACCCAAAGATTGCTGTGCTCCAGTTCCTTCCAAAGAATTGCATGGATCTGAGCTGAGCAGTTTAAGGGGCAGCAAGCCTTGGCTTCATTTTTGCTTGCAATAATTAAAATTAGGACTAATGAAACACAATTAAGCTCATGTAAAAGAGAGGAGACTCCAGCCCACAGTTTTCTCTTTGTTTTCCTTGCAGAGTGGTTAAAAAGGAGTTACTGAAAAGATGCAAATTGTTTCAAACTGTTTTCATTGTTATATTTTCTTTCACTGCTCCTGCTTTTCAGGCCAGAGGCTTTCAGGGTAATTCTGACTTCAATGCCCTTTATACTTATCATATAACTCCACAAGGGAATTATCATATTCAGGATAATTAAGCATCTTTGCTGATGGTGGGCTTTGACGATGGCAAGATTCTTACAGTACTAGTCTTATTTTCTGAACTATTTTGTCATTTGCTAATTAGAATCTGGCCTTAAGGTCTTTCAGAAACATTTTCCTGAACTCATCTTATTATCCAAAACTTTTCTCTGAGTTTTCCTACTCATCATATAGCAGCTAATTGCTAATGTATATATTCACTTATAGCAGAACCTCTGTCCTTAGTGAGGAGCCCTTTCCTACAGCCCTATTTTCTCCAATGAAAAGTTGAAAACTATTGCCCTGAGAAGGACAGAGAATGGATTTGTTGTCAAAACCAGCAGTATTCTGTTGCTATTTCAGTGTGTCTATACCTCATTTTGGGGATGCTATATATGAATATCTCCAAACCCCCTAGATAGGAGCAAGGGTTGCACATAGCTGAGAACATTTGTGTGCTATGAAATACACAAAGATCACTCCGAGGTGGAATCATGGCTTGGAAGCCTTGGAGCAAAATTGAAAGAAATGGATCAAGAGAAAAAGTTTAATTGTGTGAAAACTCTACTCTGTTTTATTTTACACATATGGATTTTCCCTGTAAAGCTAAAGGACTACTTGAATATTTAAAATTAAGCACACAATTAAATCCTTTTCTGGATTCAGCCCAGACTGCTCAGCAACTTGCTGTATTATCCCTCTGGAGAGCAGTTACTTTGTCTTTTGAAAGCCAATTTGTTCATCCTTAATGAATCACTTCTTGCCTCTGTCCTGTGTTTTATTTCACTGGTTTTTACATGCATTTTTATGAGATGAAACGACCACCCTGCCACCCTTCAAACACTTCCGACAACCCAAATATTCAGCCCAGGGTAGCACTGAATCCCCATTCCTGGCAGGATAAAGATCCATGATGTTACCTTGGGAGCACAAAGTGTGAAGTGCATGATCACACTGCCTTTGCCAAACTCGAGCAAAAAAGGCAAACACGGAGAACTGCAGCTCAGGAGGGTGAGAAGGGAGGTGAGTCAGCCACCAGCCCAACTTTATCATGGTACAATGTTTCTGTTCAGCTCTACAGAAATACAAACCACAAGGGAATATAAAGAAAAAAACATCACTAACAGGCTTGTGTACTTCATAAACACACACCTAAGAGAACTGCAACTCTGCAAACAATCTGCCTACGACTGACAAAACACTCATTAAATCAAACAAGATGCTTTTGGCACTTCCGAAACAATTGAAATGAGAGGCAGAAGGATGAAGTGAGGATCTGAGTGGAACTATCCGAAGGCAAAGGTATCAAAAATACACAAGGCACAGGACACTCTAAATGTTATTTTCCCTTTTAAATGTTATTTTATTTTGTAGCAATTCATTTTTACCACAAGCATAAAAATTGATGACAGCCCAACTCTCTTACACACTAATTATTTCTCATGATAAAATAAACATTGTCCAGTTCTTAGCTCATTCCTTACTATGGAAAAACATCTGACAGTTGCAAGAGATATCTGCGCTTTTCCAAGAAAGAAAAGTTTGAACAAACTAAAAAACCTTTGACAGGGCCAGAAATTGGGAATGGGGAAAAACTCGGGCTGGATCAGAGCTGGAATGTGGAATGGGGAAAAACATGGATGG
>VZSR01001238.1:3855969-3896434 GCA_013398615.1 Brachypodius melanocephalos | reverse complement strand
CCTCTATCTGATTTAACCTCTATTACAGCTCTTTGGGTTTACTCTTCCCATTCCCCTCTCTGGTTCTTACCAGAGCATTGATGAGAACTCATCTGGGTTTTGCCCATTTCAGCTCAGGCAAACTGGCAAACAAATGCTGACACAATTCTGTATCTTTTAGATTAAAAATTGCAGCTTGGTTTTCTATAGAGTAATTCCAGCACATGGTGTGTTTTTCAGGAGAGGCATCTAAAATCTATGGGAGCAACACCAATCCTGCCAAAAAGGAGAAACCTTTAACTTGCATTAAAGCAGCAAAACAACTCCAGGAACACCATCTGAAGCAGAAGCCTCCAGCTCATCAAATCCACTGTACGTGCATTATATGCACCACTACTCCCCAGAACAACAAAAATTACCCTGTGGCTATAAGAAAGTACAAGTTGGCAAGGCAGATTTTATCCTTTCACTCTGTCTCTGACTTGTGGTGGAAAGACAAAGCAACTGTTGTAGGGCCCATGCAGGACCTTGGGCCACATGGAGAGTTTAGGAGAATCAAACCCAGGGGTGCAGATGGAGAACAATGTCTTGGCCCCATTTAATAAATTTGTCTCTCTGGATTGGATAAATTTGGTTATGTGCAAGAGTTTTCATTTTGACAGTCTTTGGAATTAGCTGTGCTGGGAAAACTGCTGAAGGAAGTGTGAGGAGTGTGTCCATAGCTGAAATGGGTAATACTGAATGACATTTTATATTTTTGGCGCAAGAATGGTTCTTAGTTATTTTAAGCTATCACATTGCACCATGCAATGGCAGAGGGAGCCAAGATGATAAAATACCAGCTACATATTCCAAGGCCTATTCTGCCCATCTATTTTTAGGCATTCAGGTTGCTATCAGCTCTTATACCATTTCTAGGGGAAATAACATGACAGACCAGCAATTCAGTGGAGGGACTTAGAGCAGCCTGTCAAGCTCAGGCTGTCAGAAAGACCCAGTTTGTTGGTATTCAAATTACTAGGGAGCTGGATGACCTGAATGTGGCTCAAAAGGCAAAAAGGAAATCACCTACCTGAATAACCACAGGAAAGCCATTGTGGGAGAGGTTTGGAGGGAAGTAGATACTAATGAACTTATCTTCTTCCTCTCTACCCAAAAAACATCAAGTAATATTCAGGATATTGAATTCCAGCAAGATCCCCATCTGTACAGACTTCTCTCAGATGGAAACTAAGTAGCGGAAAAATGACTCTGGAATTCTGTTTTTTTTCTGCAGGTTCTGAATCAGACCATTTCATAATTGGATCTCTGATACCTCTGTGATCAGATATGGCACTTGCAGCAAATTCTGAAAACACACACATTTCTTAGGGAACAAGAAGAAAAACCTTGCAGAGGTTAGCAATAAAATAAAAGGAAGGAAATGGCTCTCAGCCTACCTCAAAAATTGTATATATTTTAAAGTTCTAGCTATGCCTCAGCACAAGTACACATAACCTTTAATAGCTACATTGTTAAGATTTCCAGTTAAGAAAGTGCTATCATCTGTCTTTTATAGATAGGGAACAGCACACAGAGAGCCTGACTAACTTGTTCAGTGTCATAAAGAGATCACACAGCAGAGCTGAGAATTAAACTTTGTTCTCAGAGCTCTCCAATAAATGCCATTGTTCGTGAGTTCTTTAAATAAAAAGCATTTAACAGGAAAAAAGAGGAGGCAAGGGAAGAGGAATTTTGTATCACTAGAAATAAAGAATTGGAAGTGTTAGGAGGAAGAAAACTCGATGCAATTTAATGTGGGAAAGTGCTATTATTCTAATAAATAAATTAATCTGACCGCTAACACCAAACCAACAAACAAAACCTAAGAGGGAGGACTATTTCTAATTAATTTTTGAATGGAAACCCTCATTTTTAATGTGAAGCAGAAAATCAGTCCTTTTTCATTCCCAAATAATGATGTTGATAATGAATGAAATAATGAAATAATTGAATTAATGAAATAATGAAAATGGTATCAGAATGTATCATCACGTTTTCATAGCATTTAAAGGGGAGTTCTTCTGATTCAAACTTATTATCCATGCTACAATGTTGAAAATGACCAGAAAAACCCACCCTATTTATTATGTTTTTTATTATGTTACCAGTTTATGATTTATTTACCAGTTCTGTAATGATAAAAGCTCGTTGAGAATGCAAGGTTGAAGAGGGTGTTTTTCAACTTGAAATAATCAATAATTTAGTTTTGATCAATTCTAATTTCTATGCAAATCAATGTGGTAACCCTGGCCCATCTGTTAAGTGAAGCCCACACTGAATGTACTTGATCACATGAGCAGTCTAAATTAAATTCAGCCTTTTAACTCCATGCTAAAGGGAGAAATCACCTGTGATGGTCAAAAGTTGGACTCAGTGACACCAGGAGAGGTGCCCACTGACAGAATTAGCAACACTGAAATGTCAAGTTTCCCCCAATATCCCAAGAGCAGCTGAACAGCAGAGGGGGTGATGCACTTCTGATACCTTGAGCATTTTAAAAATATGTTCTCTGCAATGTGGTCATTTCCATAAGAATTCTGCTGCACTTTATGCATTTATTTATGCACACCACATATTCATGCCTGTCAGGAGATGTCTGCGTGAAGATTTACTTTAGTGGACTCCAAATGATGCCTCTTTTACTGGTGTTGAAACACAAACAGCAAAGCTTCCCATGCTTTAAAATCATCCCCATTAGCACGACCTTCTTAAGCAGTTAATTCCTGCTCCAGGATGTATTTGTAGCATGGCTGGTGTATGGCTTAAGGAAAAAAAATCCTATCAAAATCTGTGATCTGGCCTCTCTCCAATTTTGCCTTCCAGCAAATATTTTTTGTTTGCTTCCTCATTATTCCCCAGTGAGATTCTCTGCTGTAATATGGTTCATGTAGAATGGTTTATGTTGGTTGTTGTTGTTGCCTTGGAAGACAACAATTAAAATCTTTCCCTGCTCCTAAATGTTTCCACTGTTGTGTGTTCTCCAAACGAGCATTGTAAATGAGCAAGGAGGAAGGGAGCACACACAGAAGAGAAAAGAATACAGCAAAAAAAAATCCCATGCACTTTCCTCCTTAAATCACAATAAAGATCATAAAACCCGCACGAAAACAAGGGAATAATCCTCAATAGCTTGGAGCTTACACTGACAAACTGCATGAAATCTTCCTTCTGGTGTTTCCTTCCCCTCCTTTAATTTAGTTGTAAACTAACTTGGAATAAATTCTGGAGTCTCCAAATATGCATTGAAATGAGTGTGACACAGGGAAAAAATCTGCTTGGAAATCATCTGTATGTAAGGTTGCATTATTCAAAGGAGAATTTTTCCAAGCAATCCTCTGACTTCATGTGCCCATGAGAGTGACTCTGTTCATCATCTAAAAGACTGCAATTAATTGGGAAAAAAAAATAGCTGAAGGTGATTACTGGGCAACACGTGGGAGGTGAGATGGTCTATTAAATTTATTTCCAAGAGGAGAGGTGGAAAGTATTACATTTCCTTGTCCAAATAACCTTAGTTAATATATATTGATCAACTACTGCTTCACGTATATGCTCATCTTATCAGTTTATCAGCATCTCAAGGTTTTCTGCCAATTGTTTTGACATGTTCTCAATAAATATAATAATAGCAAAAGGGACAAAAAATAAAATGGGAAGATCCATCTTTCAGTGACTACTACCACCTCAGTAGATCAATATATGTCACAACATTCTTATCACTTGGAAAACAGAAATCTCTTTATGGCAATAAATCTTCAGTATTTTAGTTATTAATTTAGATCAGTCATGATGGACCCACGAAATTTCAGACTGGCACAGGAAAAAAACCCCTAATATTAGCCCAAAATAATGATGAAAGCCATGTGATCCTAAAATTAAAACTTTCACCTTCACGGGTTTCGCAGGTTTGAGTTTTTTGCCCAGATTTTCAATGACTATTTAATGTGACAGATTCTGGTTTTACCTCGTGTTCAAATTCTGCAAAATAAATAAAATAAAACCAATGTGCTGTTTTATATTACTGTCAATCAGAGGATAGTAAAATCCTACTTTTTGGAGCTGGAACATGACAATTGTCATACCAAACAATACAATACTGCCAAGTACAGGGTAGATCATTGCTGCTGCAAGCCATGAGCGATAGCAGGTGTTACAACACAAACTGTTGAAGTTTGTGTGGTTTTTTTTCCACATTTCCACACTAGGTAATTTTTTTATCTAGTAGAACTAGATGCTGTAATTGTTTTTGATGATGATGATAATGACTATTATTATTATTACTACTATTATGTCTATAGCTATCTCTAGTTTGTGACAAGTAAAATCCAGGTCATCTTGGCTTTTAGCATTGTAGCCCCCTCAGTATTTTTGTAGACTGATAAATTAAACATTTTTTCCTTTAAAGATAAATTCAGCTGTTGGACTTGATGTGCTTCGAGGTCTTTTCCAACCTAAAAAACTCTATGATTCTACAACTCTATAGATTAACTCATTTTCCTGATTAGAGTAAACATTGATGGCAACTGTCTGGTTGTGCTAAATCATGATTCAGGAATTTCTGTCATTATTTGGCAATTCACACAGAATATAAACCAGGACCTAAAATTCCATATGTGTACTTCACTCTGAGCCTGGGAGCCGCTGCTTCGACTGGGAAGGCTGGAGGAAAGCTTGGCTATAAAAATTATATATAGATTGTATATGTTCATGAAAAAAAGATGGCATCAAATACAGTCAACTTTTCTCTCACCCAAGGCTTGGAATTTATATAGGGCATATTTCAGGGAGAGGCTGGGGTTGTATTTTATATCTGGCTGCACCAGCAGAGCAGCAATGCTGATCTCTGGCACAGGGGAAAGCTGTCATGTCAGACAAACTCCAGCTGTCCACCCCGCTTGTCACTTCCTTCAGCTTCCAGTCTGCAGCAGGGGATGGAGGGGTCTGTGAGCAGCAGGAGCCCAGGGACAGGAGCAGGACAGGAGCCACTGAGCAGGGGACAGGGTGGCACAAAGGGACACAAGCACATTAGAAGGGAGAAAAGCGTTAAGAGAGGGTAGGATGGGCAGAAAATAAAAGCCTGGACAGGGAAGGGAAAGAGAACGCGATGATAAAGAGAAAAGCCACTGAGTGTCCCTTAGGGATATTTGCTTTTTGGCAAGCAGAGGAGTTGATGCTCACTCGTTTTGGGAAGTTCTCGGTGTGCCTTTAAGGTGAAGGTGGATGGCCCTTGGCTGGGTGCCATGTCCCTGGAATGGTTCCTGCCCAGAGCAATGACATCAGGACACACATGATGGATCCACCTGATGTCATCATCTGGGGCACCCAGCCATGTGGCTCTCAGGAATTGCAGAGCTAAAATTTGTGGAAGGCAGTTCAGAGAGAACAGCGAGAGACATTTGCCTCTTGAATGTGAGACATCCTTTGAGCACCCACACCTCAAGGTGAACAAAACCTTAAAATTCAACACATAGGTGTTCTGGATTCATTAACATACAGAATGACACTCACAGGAATTTTAAGTTCACGTTCACTCCAAGTTTATGAAAACTCTGGTTTTGGGATGTTTCTCCAGTTGGCTGATACTGCCATGGAGTGCTGGCAGAAAGAGAAGTGGGCTGGAACCCTCTGTGATAGCACAGCCATAAGGAATGACAGAGGCCAGGCAATATCCCCTCCCAGCCTGTGGGGAATGAATTGCAGCATTCCCATTCTCTATAGATGAGTTTTTGTGGCTGGGAAAGCTGGGAGAGGTTTTTGAGATGGGTGTTCCTACACTTTGTTATAGGGGAAAGCATCAGACCCCCCTCAAAGACATGACTTCTTTATTTAAAAGTCTTTTGAAAATACATGTTCATTCATTATTCTGTCTAAAATACCTCTGAAAAGTATTTTCCCTGTGTTTCCATAGAGGTGGATGTTGCATCCATCCACAATCGAGAGCATCTTCATCCCAAGATAACAGAACAAGTAGCCCAAAGGCTGTTATTCCCCTGCACTTCTTATCAGTGGTCCTGCAGCTGGTCTTGGGGAAAAAAAAAAAAAAAAAGAATAAAAAAAAATATTTCGCTCTGAGAATTAAACCACTGAACATTCTTTTCAGCTTTATACTTAGTCTAGTACTTTCTATTTCTCTTAGTTTGATAAAACTTTGGTCTATAATTAAGCGCCCCACAGCATCACCCCAGTTTTCAGAGGTCTGGAATATATTGTCATATGTCTTTTTGGGGAATTTTAAATTGCTTCCTAGTCTTTTGTCAGAAGTTGTGTGTACTATACTGCTGAAAATGTTTCTTTTCGGTATCAAAAAAATAGTTTCTTAGAAAATAATAGTATCTATAAAGCCATTTAATTTTCTTTCAAGAAGGGTCCTCTCCCTCAGTTTAGCTTTTGTTTGGTTTCTTTTAAGATTTGCAGATTTGCAGATGTACAGATTTGAAAGGCTGGTTCATTACTTTTTTTCCTCTCAATCATTTCATCAACTGATCATGCAATGATACATGATGAAACTCAGATTCCAAAGAACAGGTGAAAACTACCTCTAAAAAATATGAAATTGATAATCAAGAGTCAAACAAATCTTAAACCTATTTTAAGCTCCAAAGGAAGCAGTGTTGTGCTTTTACGTGTCTGTGCTTCTGTTCTCTTTGCCAAAAGGCGGGAGGTTAATCTGAAAGGAGAAAATGACCAACCCGTGGGCTGTTCTAGGATGTGACACAAGAGGCTCAAAAGGGGAAAAAGGGGGAAAAAGGGACACAGTGCAGAGCTGAACCTGCCTCTTTCAAAATAGCTGATGCAGACCATAGGAATGTGCTACAATCACAGATTGTTGCTGAAACAGTGACAAGCAGCTCTCAATGTTTTTGTCATTCCTCTAAGAATTTGTGTCCACAGTTGATTTTCAATACTTCCATTCAACCATTCAATCCCATACTAACTGAATCCTTCCAGTGGTGTTTTAATTAAAGCATCAGGATCACATACAGAATATTTTAGCTAATTTAAGGCGTGTTCGCTGTGCTCCAATTGAATTTCATTAAAGCTCACTGCAGGTGTATTAAAATTTTGCAATTTTATTTTTGTCTGCTTCTTTTTTTTTTTCCTGTGAGTGATGTTTCAAGGGCATATCAGAAACATACCAAAGCAAGAAAGACTATTCAGCAAAATGAAGCTTTTCCAGTGGTGAGTAATTAAAGCTCTGCAGGCTTCCACGGCTCTGTACAGAGCTTAATCCTCAGTGAAATTTAAAAGTAATGGGGAAAAAAAAATCTGTTTACCACCATTACAGAAAGTCTTCATTAGCTTTGTGTTGTTGGCTCTATAGCCAAGAAGTCATTAGGAATCTCCACGTGCAATGAGGGAGGAAGGTTTTGTGGTCAGAGTGTGGCCACATATTCAAGGGGTGACCACAAACATTGGGCTTAAACTTTCCTCTCTGTTTTAAATTCTGGTTGTCAAAATAAGGATGGTAACACCTAGGTCCTGGAATTACAGAATGCCAAAATGTCTGCAGCACTTGAAAAGGGAATAAAACAACCCTCACGGCTTTAATATATTTATAGTACATCTAAAACTAGCTGCATGTTTACCAAAAGGAGTCTGCACCTCAGGGAACTGAGTTCTAATCTGAAATAAAGAAATTCTGAAGAATACGAAGAGTTAATCATTATCCTGGGAAACTCAGTGTGGTGAGGTGACTGCATTTATTATGAAGCATCTTTTATATCTTCCTGTAGATCCCTCTAGCTTTGGTGTTGGAAATTCCACGAAATGAAAGCATAGGCTGAACAAAGGTCATTGGATAAAGTTAATATAGTTTAGTGTGTTGCAATATATGAAAACCCCCACAAATTTTCTCCCACAGTTTTTCATTTCTCCAAGTCTAAATTAAACTTCCAGCATCATATGCTGCATAGAGCCTGGAGCTGCTACTAATATACCTGTTTCCACGTGAAGAAGCAATTGTTTCTCAAGAAAAGATTATGAAGCCAACAGAAAGAGAGTGGGGATGAATTTGGTGAAGTTGCCCAAAGGGGAACTCAGCCCTTTTTGCATGATGTATCCTGCTTTGCATTCTTGAGTCAAATAAAATGTTGATAATCTACATAAGCTGCCAAAAATAGACAACAAAAGGGAAAAAAAGAATAGCCTTGGTTCTCACACATACAGTAGGTCTTAGCAAACCCCAAATCAAGCAATGTAGAAAATTTAATACAAATCTGCCCTTGGGGGTTTTGTCACTTGCTGTTGTTTCCACCAGAGCAGTCAAAGTCACCCGTTCCATGAGCACTCACAAGGAAGTGGAAATAAACACCCCTAAACTTGTGCAAATCACTGCAACCCTGCTATTTCAGCAGGGGAGGCTGGCAGTGGAAAAAGCTGGGTAAACAAAACGTTAAAAGATGTTTTTTTTTCTTTAATTTGGTCCAACTGAGATGGGAAGAGAGTGCCCAGACAATAAAGGGATCCATGGATTACTCACACGCTTTGTTCATGGAATGCCTCTGCTCAGTTAAACTTGCCCTTCCTGACCTGCCTTCAAGATGTGTTATCATATTTTTCTCTGAGTATTATTTTGGAAAAACAAAACAAAACAAAAAAAAAACAACAAGACAAGCAATTCTTTTTTTATTGATTTCTCCTGCCAGATTTCTTGATGCAGAAATATATTTTATGATCAAATTCCAGCCTTTACTTTTATGATAGTAAACAATATACAGAGCATTTTTTGCTCCCCTTTTTTTTTTTTAAGGAGGAATTTGTGCACGTGTGGTGAAGGAGGTAGAAGAAATGGGTCGTTTCAAATAATTCAAAGTTCAATTCTCTATGTATTTCCTGCTCAGTTCCTTCAACCTGCTTTACAGCAACCACCACTAGAGGTTAAGAGTCTAGTCTTGCCCAGAAGGCGAAAAAAAGTGGAAAGCAACTTCTTCAAAACTTTCCTTCCTAATTGCCAATTAAATATTAATTAAATCTTACTTAATACCTAGATCTGCAATGCAGCTGGGTGCCACCAGAGCATGAGTCACAGCTCTCTGATGACTGGCTCATGAAGTCACCACTATGTCAGCCTGCACACACAGGCATGCAAAAGTTTACAGCTACTGGAATTAATTCTTAGCGTAGTTTTAACATCCTGAAAAATCACAAATCACCTTCCCAGGCTGCCCTTCAAGGTGTCTGCAGACATCCCTGTGTCTCTAATTCTAAGCAGGGCTCTGTCTCTGTGTCTCTCTTTCAGGAGAAGGTCGTGTGGCTCCTCATCCTTGGGAGAAAAGGACTGCCTG
The DNA here is from genome assembly GCA_013398615.1 of Brachypodius melanocephalos. Classification (NCBI taxonomy): domain Eukaryota; kingdom Metazoa; phylum Chordata; class Aves; order Passeriformes; family Pycnonotidae; genus Brachypodius; species Brachypodius melanocephalos. Next base: position 3,887,129 of record VZSR01001238.1, on the reverse strand, counting down.
AATCCCCAAAAATGTGCAGCAGGTACACACACTGTCACCTTGAACTGGAGACACGTTTGATGGCTCCCAGAAGAATATTCAAGAGATTTATTTAAAGAAACAGAAAGAGAAATCTGCCCTTCCTTCAGGTGCTGATCACATGGGCATATAAAAAAGTCAAAATCAGTTAATATCCACCAGACATATTTATAAAATCAAGCTAAAAGAGAGGGGTTATACAGAAAGCCCATTTTTTATTTAGTCAGGGAATAGGCAAGGATGGAAGAAAGGATCATGTGCAGCACCTGACTGCTACAGAATGTGGAATCACAGCCCTCATCTATAATTTACGAGTTGCTGCAACAGTTCATATACAGCTACTGCTCACAGATTTCACCCCAGCAGCCAGAGCAACGCTGACAGGAGGTTTTCTGTCCTTCACAAAGTGATGATGGTCATTAGTTATTTTTCTGGAAATTCTTAAAAGAAATACAAAGGTAGAGAAATGTGCAACCCTCCAGATTTTTTTTTGTGAACGGGGCTGACTGACTTTGAATTCTTGGAAAGTTTTATGTGGTGAGTGAGGGGAAAGCAAAGAACCTGTTCAGATTGAAAAAGGGAGAAATTACAAAGCAGGATATAAACCCAAATGGTTCTTCTATACACAAACCCAACACAAATGTATCAAATCGTCATTTTATCCAAGCTGATTTGATTTTTAAAGAAAATTCCGCAGGTAATTTTAGGGGAAACGTGAATTAAGTAAATGTTTATTCAAATGGTGATTCCTTCACTTGGCAGCAAATTTTGAGTGTGAGGAACCAACAGAGCCCACCCTGCTCAGTCACCCAGGGCTGGCTGCACACATTGTCATTGGGAACACAACAAACACCGAGGAGGGTGTTTGATGCCTTTCCTCAGAAATGGGAAAAAAAATGGATTTTCTCTAACAAATATCTTGGGAAAAGGAGCTTGGTGTTGTCAAATATTGAGTAACTTAATCAATATGCAGCACTAAAGAAAGCTGAAGCACTCTAAAATACCATTACCTCAGCAGGTATGAAAAGCAAGAGTTCAGCCTTACAGCTTTTTCAGGGGGGAAATGCAGCAGGTTTAATTTTTCTTTTTATGAAAGGGACTGTCACAATAATAACTGGCCTCAGCAGAAGCTCTTATGTGCATAACAGAGAAAATCATGAAGAACACATGCTTAAATATCTAAAATATGTCTTGGAAAAGCCTCCCTTTCCTAGATTAAAGAAAAAACCTCTGTGTATTTCTATATAGAAAAAAAAATCTCAACATTTCTGTGGTGTAGGAATGCTTAGAAAAATTATAAATATATTACAAATACTGAGAAAAAAAAATTATTTGCTTATGATAGTTTTCTAGCTCGAGGCTTGCATTTAATGTCACTTAAACAATGCAGAGGGAAGTGGAGATGTCAGTTTTCATGGTTTTCTGGTTTTATATACACACAGAATAACATAAACATATTTTCACCAGTTTCTCCACCATACATGAAGTATATTCCCATTTCTTAGACCAGACCTCACATATATCCATGACAGATACTTTGTTGAATCTTCTGATTCGTTGTGCTTTTAGAATGTTTTCATTTTGCAAAAAAAACCAACCCAAAATAAATATATATATATATATGTACACACACACGCATTTTCTGGATCAAGGATCTTTTTCTCAGTCAATGAGCTCTTGCCAAGATGCAGCAATCAAACAATCAAGTAAAGATCTTCGCCTACTGCCAAAATTCTCAGCTTCAGGACACACAGAGTACATAAGGGAGGTGCAGAGAAGGCTGAGATCATTTACATCTTCCCAGTTATCAGAGAGATAAATGCACTGGAGCACTGGAACTCTAAGGAGGAGCCATATCCAACTGTCCTGAGGTTTCCAATGAAGTTCAGAAGGTCCCACAATGTTTTCCTTGGCAGGGCTGAGCTCTGCTGTTCCAGTGGTGCATTTGCAGGTTGTTGTGCAAGCATCCCTCCTGCCCTTGTACAAGCCTGGATTCTCATTAGATGTCAGCACAGCTTGACTTTGGTTTGGATTTTGGGGTTTTTCCAAGGTTCTTTGTGGGAAGAAGGCTCCAGAGCCTGCTTTGCTTCCTGCAGATCCTCAGGCTCAGGCACTGGGCAGTGCTTTGGACAGGGCTCAGGGGTAAGGGCAGCACTCACCAGCTCATGGAACTTTTTCCATGGGACTTTGCCTTTGGACAGAATCAACAAAATCCTGGAGAAGCAGCGAATTATTCAGCAGCAGCAGTGCCTCCAAAGAGAAGAGGAAGGGACGGGGATGTCTCTGCCTTGCCCAAACCACTGCAGCACCTCTGCCAGCCATGGGCAGCCCTAAATCAGCATCTGCTAAAGCAGCATCTCCCTAAACTAACGTTTACATCCTGCACAGAGCATAAAACATGGCAGAAACCACGGGGTACAGCTGGAGCTGACCTGGAAGCAGGTTTGTTCCAGGCTCCTCAGGGGCCATCCCAGTCCCTGGAGAAATCCGTGCCTGGTGCAGCCCCAGGGACCCCCAGCCCTTTGCCCACTGCTGCACTGGGGGATTGTCCAAATTGCAAGATAGACCCGAGATCACTGGACCTGCCCTCCAACCAAATCATTTTTCTGGTGGAAATTAAGATCCAAATCCCTGGAGACTGCCAAATGGAAGGTACAGCTCCCCACACATCGTTTTTCAAAGGCAGAAAACAAGCCAAATGCAAACGGAGGTTAATGCAATATATACAAGGAGGAGAAATAAGATTAAATGTGATGTATGTGCCAAGAGGCCTTCTGCAGGCAAGGGAAAAAAGAGAATAAGGTTAACATCTTTGATTTTTTTCTCCTCCCCATCCCCAAAAGCTGAGAGGAGTCTTCATAGCAGCAAGGTCAATTCTAATCTTATTTCCTTATTCCTCACAGTTATTTCATTCCCTTCATTCCCTTCATTTTTTAAACTTCACAGGAAATTTTTTTTTTCCCCAGAAATTTCAATCCAGGATCAGTTAGAAATCACAGCAGCTCATTTTAGATAATTCACAAACACGAGATGTGCAAAGAAACCTCTTTAAACAGTAGCCACCTGCCACAGATATTGTAAGAAAATGCACCCTTTTCTTCTTCTGAATGATTGCTGCCTCTCTTGAAAACATTAACATTTTTCACACACACAAAAAAATGATGCAATTAGCAAGAACTTTCTCTATTTCTGTTCTCATTATTGCTGATTACCAGAAATTATCAGGCAAATAATGGCTGCTTTCTCTTCTTATGATCAATTTGTTCACCCTCCATCTGATTTCTCTGGCAATGAACTCAAATGTATCCTCTTGTGTCTGTGGCACGGTGTGAGAGGGAGAAAATGGGGAGGAGGGAGAGGGAGAGAAATTAAACAGCAATTATGTGCAAAGTGTCAGAAAGTATTTAAGTTATCTGTGCCAACTCAGAATTTTACTTCAAACTCTGCAATTTTTTAAGCATTTTTTTTAAAAAAATCGTAGGTCCTAGAATCATCTGATCAATCCAGACTTCATTTATTAATGATAACAATAAATAAAACCAGCTTCTCACATAGCAGAAAGATTGAAAGCGCGTTCTCAGTATAAGTTTGGAATTACTAAAATGCTTAAAAGCTCCAAATAAAGTCATCCCCACACACAAAATTTTAAAAGGGAGGCTTCAAATCTCATCATTTCAAAGGCACTCCTGATTTTTGGGGTGATAACATTCTTTTTTCAATAGTAGGGCAAGGCTGTTACCATGGCAGCTGGCAAGAAGTGGGGATTGCTTCCACTCGAACACCAAAGCACAGCCAAGTTTTCAGCAGTTGCAGAAAAATCTATCTGGGAACAGAAAGAAAAAAAAAAACCAAACCAAAAAACCTCTAGAAAACCACCCAAAAACCTGTGCTGAGTTCTACATTGCCAGAGCTATTGCTGTTATCATCCAGCTCCCCACTTGAAATCTGTTTGGCACAAACCTTGGCAGTCAATCTTTGGGCTGCTGCACAGACACCCCGGGATTTTTCAAGGAGGGGCAGGAAATGCTTCTCTTCCTTGGAGCATTTGATGCCCTGAAGTTGAGGATAGAGCTGAGCTCATCCCCTGCCTGGGAGCTCACCCCCAGCCCCCTCCAGAGAGTTCTTCCCTGAAGGCAAAACTGCACTTCCCAGACTCAAACCAGGCAAAATGATTTGCTTTTCAAAATGGGGCAGAAAAAAAAAAATAAAAAAATACTATTCTCAGCCTGAGACTTTGCATTTTAAGCTTTAGCCTGGAGCAAATTATTAAGGCAGAATTACTGCCTAAATCCCTGGAAATAGGGGTTTATAGTGAAAATACTGACAGATCCATAACTACAGCCATGCAAATACAGCAGATAAAAATATGTATGAATGATAATGTAATTTAATGGCTTAAAGAACTTTTACTGGGGAGGAGGGGAACGTCTGCTTTATTTTGACAGTGTAAAATGTCAGAGCAGAATCCAAGGATGTAGCAGAGTCACAGTCTATACTTCTTGGAGATTATTTGACAAGAACAATTTCAGTGTTCTATTTAACGTGCTTATGACAAATTTAAGTGATGAATTGATGCCTGAGAGACAGTGTGGCTGGAATTAGGAGAACAAATTTTCTTGTTATGGGAGCAGCTACAGGCCAGCTCAGTGCTGAAAGGCATGCTGGAAGTTAGGCAAAGGAAATGTGAAAAGAGTATTCTGTCAGTGCAAGTGAAAGTGGAGAGCTATATATTTATTAAACCATAATGTCACCAGGTTAGGCTTTGAAGTACCTGAGAGGCACTGACTCCTCAAAGTCTGTGGATACAAGAACAGGATCAAAGTCTTCTTGGAAAAGTCAGTTTGTTAAGAAAAGCAAACATTACTGTACAACTCCAGGTGTCACTTCTAGTCAAATCTCATATTATTTCATTGATCTCCTCTAATATGGAGTAAAATTGAGCAAACTGCTTTACAAAAATGAGCCTTGATTTAATAATAGTGGAATGAAGCCTGGCATCATTCTAGAGGTCTCATTTTTGTGTCATTTTCCATGCTCAGTAAATAGTTACAGCCACTCTGAAATCTGCAGTTACTGGAGGTCTGATTTCACCATAGTCCCAGGCACAGCAGTTCAGGGGCAGAAACACACCCATAAAGGATATTGAACAGAATATTTTTAAAGCATAATGGCAGTAAAAAGCAGGGATTGTAAAGTGCTGCCTGATCTACATCCTCAAAGCAGTCACATTTGCAGGTTTTTGGAAAGAAAGTTTGGCCACGTGGTGAATGAACAGATCAGGAGACCTGGATCCAGTTATTAAATCTCTCCCTTTGTGGCCTTAGCAGCTTAATACTTTACAATTTTTTTTTTGTTTGGTTGGTTGGTTTTTTTGTCCACCTGTAAAAGAGAAGCTCTCCTTCCTCTCCAGAGTTTGCAGAAACATGGAAGTGCCTGTGCAAGAGACCCTTGTGTCTGCACACGTGGCCCTAAGTTGAGGATCTGCAGGCATGGGTAGTGTAAAGGATGTTGATATCCTTAAAAACACTGCTTGTGTAAAACAGGGATGGGAGTTCAAGGTGAATACAGCACAGTCTGCTGCTGTTAATGCCTCTTCTAAGCTTTATTTATCAGTGATGGGAGCAGAGAGGCTGAAACCTTGCGAATGTTTGCAAATGCAGATGATGTTTTCCTACATTTTCTGCATTTAGAGTTCATTGCAGATGGAGATTTATGCCAGATATAAGGACTTAATAAATGCAATATGAAGGGTAGCCTCTCTTAATTCAGATGGAAAGTAAACACTCAACAATTCAGATATCATCCCCATAAAATCCTGCTGTGGAGTCCATGGAGTCACCTGCATGTGCTTGTGGACTTTGTAAATCTTTAAAACCAGAGCTGTGCTTAAATGATTCTTGACTTCTGCCCACCCCCATCCCTCTCCCTCCTACTGGCTCTTCCCACTAACATTTAACTTCACCCACTGACATTATAGTCATTATATTTATACTGTTTGGAAAGAAAGGAAAACATGTCTGGCAACTGAAAAGTCAAACCAGGAATTTTCCCAAATCGTATTAATACTTATGGACCTGAAATCAATAATTAAATCAAGAAAAATCTACCATTACTATTTTTTGTAATTTCCATATGACTCCACTTTATCAAAAGCCACACACTAAGTGATCAAATTAATCTGAGGCATTTAAAGCAGGGACCATGTGGCAGCTTACAAAGCATTGGTTGTTCACAATAATTTGGACATGGCAAGTGGCCAAAGGACTGCTCACAAGCATATGGTTATTTATTTCCACTAAACAGCCACTAATACAGCCTGTTTGCTACATTACTTGATAAATACAACAAGCTTCAAAACCAAAAAGGACCACAAATGCACAAAGCAATTAACGAAAACAGCCCAAAACATCGTGTAGAACCACCAGCATCTTGAATCCCAGTGTGATTTGCTAAATTCTTTTCCACTATCACTCAACAGATCCCCGAAGACTGGCTCAAACTTAATGTACTGTAGCATGTTTGACTCCTTTGTTTAATCACATCTGAAATGGCACCTTCTGGAGTGACACATCAGCTGAGAGAGTTTAACTGTTGTTCTGAAAACAGCATTGATCCATGCTTTGCTTTCAAGGCTGTGAGAGGTGCCTGTCTGTGTGAAGAAAAGGTGAGGGAGTGAAGTCCGTGTAAGTGGTGACAACAACGGGGTAAATTTCCTTTGGTGAGAAAGAAATTCTCTTTAAAATGTATTTCATCGTTTCAACTCTTCCCATGAGTTTAGATTCTTTGCTCCTTGCCAAGTGCCACAAACCAAACCCTTAGTTGCCCATGGAATGTTTGAAGCCAAACAAAATATTCAGTTTTGAATGAAAATTAGACCAGCAGAGAATATTAAACAGAAATCTATGTGTGGGTCTTCCTCATTATCCAGATCACAGAGCCTCTGTTTACAGCTCCCAAAGCAATCCAGACACTGCTGCTTCCCAGAGTCAGCCAGGGCTTTGAGGTGGATCCATGGAGACCTTTTCCCTGTCATTAGCAAGCCAAAGCTCTTTGTCTTCAGGATGCAAACTGGGCTGATTACACTTCTGCAACAGAAAACCAGAAAGCAAACCAGAAGGGATATTAAAAAACAGGTCACAAGCAGCAATTCCCCTCCCAGCTGTGTTCTCATGGGGAATTCCTCACTTCCAGACCTGCTTGGCCCTGGGGAGTCTCTGGAACATTTCTCCTTCCATCCCCATGAACACTGAGATTGTAACTTCCCTTCCTCACCCTCCACCAGCTGCAGCCACCCATCACCTCCAGCTCCCAGATTTTCTGCTGCTTCCAAAATGCCCTTCTTGGTGCAGGCACAGCTTTCCCAAAGGAGGCAAACAGAACACCTGCTTTCTGCCAACCAGCCCAAAAACTTCGAAGGCAAAACCCAAGAAATTCAACACATTTTATGGCTCAGGTTTCCCAAGACAGCAATGAAAGATGGGAGGGAAGGAGCCCACCCCTCTGCTGGGGAGCTTCTGGACCACCAGAGCAAGCTGTCTTTTTTTTTTTTTTAAACATACAAATCTTAGATGAGAGGAGCTGTTGCATTCTGGTCTTAAATCAGAGTGATTCCCTCTGCTGGGATCTCACTGGGGATCATCAATAGCTCATCTGGGAGCGCTGCTGCACAAATCATCCTCAGCCCAGGATCTGCTGTATGCTGATGAAGAATTCTGGCTTCTCTGCTCAGTTAGGCAAGATTAAGTGACAGGATTTACAACCAGAGGGTTCTGATTCTGAGGCTGCTGGAAGGATGCACCAGCCACAAACTAATGTTTGAGTTTGGCACTCAGGGAGGACGAATGTCTGAGGATAAACATAGGGAATAAGTTACAGAATATTTTCTCTGTATCTAGAATAACTGTGTGACCATCAATATCACAGCCATTTGCTTCTTCAGGCTCTTACAATATACTAATAGCTTCTAAAAAATATTGGCCAAATACTTTCTAATAGAAACAGATATTTTTCTGTTAAAAAACTGAAAAAACCCCAAACAAACAAAAAAACCAAAAAGAAAACCCCATGGTAAATTGGTATGCAAACAATTCTTTTACCTTCTTCTAATGGAAAATAACTGAATGTCATTTAAACAGAATTTTCTGAAGAATCCCGTTCTTGACTGACTGTAGAGAAACAGGGCTTCCTCATAAATGCATCTATTTCCTGGGGTTTTAGCTCCACTAGAAATTTTACTGGAAAAGAGAACTGACAAAACCTTATCCATAGTAGCAGAAATAATACTGTTAATTACAGCAGAGAATAAGCTGTCATTTCAGAATTTGCATATACAGAAGGCTCATTAATAGTGATTTCTATCTTCCTTTACCAGCATTCTCTTAACAAGTGCCACATCTTTTGGAAATGAGGAAACAAAGGCAAAAGAAGGGAGGCACAGGATGTCACATTTCCAGCCCTGAGCAAGGAACAAGACAACTTTGGCAGCAGCAGATAAATCTTCAGGCTCCCACACTGGGGGATGTTATTACCCAGCTGTGGAAATAAATGGGCAACATCTGTGAGGGTTGGACAGTGGACATGTGCCAAACCTTCACAAGAGCATGAGACATCCTGGAAAGGGAGAAGAAGGGGGGAAAAAGGAAATTTGGGATGCCAAGGTGGCAATAATGTTTGCAAGCTAAAGCCAGGGTTGCAGACAGCAGGACTGCAGAGAGAATTCAGGGCACAGCCAGAATAGTCAGTGACCTTCCTAAATTATTCATAATGTGTCATTTGTTTGCAGCCTGAACACTTACTTGAAGCTCACAATCAAGATTTGAATCCCACTTCTGGTCTTGGATAAACAAAAACGATTTTTCCATGACCCATTGAGCCTAATTTGAATCTTGCTATGGAACTTGCCTAATTAACCCATTGGGTATTTTCCTGCACTCTCTTTAAACCACTATTGACGTTTGTTTTAGTGCGTCCACACATGGGACCACCAATCAGACTCTTCATTTGTAGAACATGCCAGATTTAAGCTCTAGTGGAAAAAAAAAAACCCAAGTAATTCTCATTTCAGCAAAACATTTTTAATCCTTGGAAAGGATGCACCTCAAGCTGACCACTGAAAATCCCAACAATTCAACTTTTAGTGTCAAAGCAATAGAAAAGGGGATGGTAAAGATCAATGAAATCAGGACGTGCAAAAGGAAAGATGTTGTGAGCAGAGTTAAAGAGCTTTGGGTGCAAAGATGTGTACACTGAATGTGAAAAGCAAGGGCAGCTTAACAGGGCTCCTTTTGGAAGAGTCTGGTATCAAATCCAGCATGGAAGCACAAGTATGGATAATTTTCTGTACTTATGCTCCTCCTTCCTTAAGTTCAGCAGGTTTTGGTTACCCTGACAGCCTTGGGAGGTGCTGGAGGGTGGGAAGCAGGCTCAGGGTGATGGAGCTCAGAAGCCAACCTGTGCTGCTGCTGAGTCCCCACCCTCTGTCCAAGACCTCCCAAACACCAGGACCTTCCTGCAGACCAACCCAGCAGAGACAGATCATTATCCAACAGCACCCTTGAGTCTGATCAGGACCCTCAATAATCCAATTTCTTCAGAAGGCCAGATCATTTCTCTTTGTCCAAAGCAATGTGACCCATCAGTGAGTTACAGCTGACTGTTTTCACCCAAGGCTGTTTTCCTTATGATCCTGAAGCCCTTCCATGCAGAACTTCTGAAGACAAACAGCCTTTGTTAAGGGAAGCCTCAGTGGCTGATTCCGGTGACAAACTGCCCTGAATTCGAGGTGCTCTATTTCAGGCACCAAAATGCCTCCCTCTCCTTGGCAAGGATGGGCTCCAACAGTTTCCCCACAATAAAATGTCCCCAAAGCTTCAGCTGGTCAAAAATAACCATCCTCCTTTCTCACCACCGCGTGTTTGTGCTTCCTTTCGATTCAGTATTACTGGAATATGTGCCTGGAAAGTATTGCAAACAACTTAAAGACATTTTTCCCCTCTGAGATTTGTCAATTTATACCTTTTTTTTTCACTAATTATCAATTATTAGCATGTTCATAACTGTTTACTGAGATACACAGCTGAATTTTCAAAACACAAATGCTGCATCAAACCCCTACAGCATTTTATCACACATCAAGTTTGAAGACAATTTGTTACCATTTCATTCTTTCATGCTAACTCCAAAATTCAGTCCAAGGTTTGTCTGCCTTAAAAGGCACGATCAGTTTAAATTTCTGGAAGTGGGCTTTTTTCCATTATTCATATTTAAATTAAGTTCCCTTGAGATGGAAGAAAAGCAAGGAATTTTTATCAAGAGACTAATAATATAACCAGTGAAAAATCTGAGCATTTTTATATTGAATTTATAAATCATGCTAGCAGTAACCAAACTGTTTAAATAATACATAGAGTTTAACTATAACATACTTATTGGCATAAGTAATTTTAGTGCTTTTTAATGTAACAAATCACTCAGAAAATATTCTCAGTTAATCATTACCGTACTCAAGCCTAGAGAGAGGTATATATATTGTTCCCTTTATAATTTGGTAGGAATGGCTGAGTCATAAAACCTCACACTGTGTGCCACTTGATTTAAAATTTCCTGAAGATATTTGGGAACCCTGACAAAGTATCGATTTATCTCTGTGCTGTGAGCCACACTCTGGAGATGGAATAGCTTGTAATTAAACTCAGGAGCAGGGATTAATTAAAATATACATGTCTGAGAGTGCATGGGTATGTACTTGCGTTTATTATAGAAACAGCAAAAACACCCTCCAGCCCAGATATGTGTGAAATGAGCCTCTCCCTCCCCATCAGTATTTGTTATTGTATTTATCACAGACAGAGAACACAAGAGTGGTGACTGCACAGAATTTCTGGGGGCAGTGGGGTTTAACTTTGGGCTGTGGCTGAGTCAGGCAGTGATGCCGGGCAGAATTTCAAAGTCTCGTTTTCTGCAGGTGATGGCTCACCCTGAGCACTGAGCCACCCTCTGTCCACCCACCCCTGTGACATTCAGGGGGCTTGGAGCTTTCCTTTGTGGTGTCCCCTGTCCCCTCCTACAGAGCAGCCACCCAGGGGTCACACAGCTCTGGGGAGCAGAGATTCCCTGGAGGATCAGTGGGATCCACCCAGAGCACGGAGTGTGAGGAAGGAGCAGAGCTCAGAGAGTTCAGCCCAGACACAATCCATTGCCAGCCTCGCTTACCTCAGATGACATTTTAATTACAAGGGGTCAGAGCTGAGAAATTTGTGTCAAGACCCAGATCTGAATTTTCCCAGATTACTATAGTAGCAAAAAGTTGAATTTTGTGCTGTTTTCCTGTCCCATCTCTCATTTTCATGTTGGAAATACTTATCTATCAGCATTACCATCAACATTCACCCAACTTCAAGGCATTTCCCTTAAAATTTCAGGTGTACACTCCGTTCTTCTTGCTCAGTGACAAATTCCCACTCAACTGATGCAGTTATTGTATTATTAAAGCACAGATATTTGAGAAAATTACATTTTGGAGGGTTTTTTTCCTTTTGTAATGTTGGTACTTTGTTGAGCACCAAGTCACTTCCCTACAGCATTATAAGACACAAGAAATAACTCAACCCCCTGTGGATATATTGGGAACCTCAGGTTTATCAGCACCAAGGTGCCAGGTTCATGTGCGAGTTTGCAGCAGAGCAAATACCCTCATTCATCACATTGTGTAGTTTTTATGCTGCTATATAAAATTAATTGGCTTACTCTGTTAGGGATATTTTATGATGAGGTCCTGTAATTAAGAGATTTGAGAGGAAATAGAGGGTATGAAAAAGCTGAAAGCTGCCCGCTAGCTTCGGTTTATTTTTTATGACCAAACTACTTAGATTATCAATTAGCTTAAAAAGTCTATTTCTTTTTCAGATGTTTAAATATTAAAAAGGGCAGAGTCCATGAAAAAAAAAATATAGATTAAGGCTAAAACAAATGTCTTCCACATAAAAATGAAAAAGATTAGCACAGCCATTACAAAAATCGTGTAATTCATGCGTCACAATTGCTGGAGATTATTTAACTTCTGAAAAATTATCTTCACACATTTGGGTTCAGGAGAAAAGCAAGAGTAGCTCCATTAAGGTCTTTTATTAGAGCACTTTTTTCCCCTAATGAAAGTATCTACAGAGAAGCAGGTGGGAATTGCAAGACACACTTGGGGAGCAGAGTGGTTGCACCTCACCCAGGAATACACCAAGACAGAGACCCACAGCTGAGTGGTTCCCAAATTAGTTCAAGATTCCATATTTCTTCAATATTTTAGTATTTCTAGTGCATGTGGTTCCAAATAAAGTGAGGAGTCCCTAAAATGTTCCTTCATAATCTGCTGGAAGGGAAGCCTGGTGCTCTTTAGCAAATACCATGTGAAAGAAGGAACTCCCTTAAATACACGGATGTTTCATAGGAAATTCTACCTGATTGATTTCAGGCTGATAATAACCCCAAACTGGGCTTTATTCCACACTCATCTGTAACTTGAGGGCACTCTAATGTCTAGCACATCTGCCTGTGTGCAAAATGACCATTTCTCCAGACTGTGATAACCTTTCCACTGTGATTCCCTTCATCTGGTACCGAAAAAAAATATAATTAATTTGCCTTATAAGTCCTAGAGGACAGGAATACTTGTCTTGATTTTATTTTAAAGCATCAGGGACACATGTGATGACTCACCAATTAATAACACTAAAACTTTCAGCTCACATGGTCAATAGCACTGTGGGAACAGGAGGCAAAAGGGTGTTGGTGAAATTATCCCAACCCTTTAACCTCACCCAACTGAGACACCAATACTTTCATTGAAAAGCTATGTCATGCTTAAAAGAGAAATCTTTCAGCTGTCATCTTTTCTCCTTGGCTAGGAAAACCTGTTGTTAGCAGCTGTGAATTTCTCCATCCTTCAAGTCACAGCCATGGCTCCAGCAAGCCCAGGCACTTTGTCCAAGCTGCTCAACTGTCCTGTCTTCATTTCACAGTGATTGGAGGATACACTCCAAATTTCTCGGGGGACTCTCATGACCTTGTTATATTAGTACTCTTCAAATGGTTCTGAATTTTATTCCATGGTTCAGCAGATGTGGGTTCTATTCTCAGTTCCGTGATTCTAGGAAAAAAAAAAAAAAAAAAAAAAGAAAAACACTGAGGGCCATGATTTTCCAAAATAGAGGGATTTAAGGAAGGCTTTAAATCTCTGTGTGAGCTCCTGAGAAAAGTGAGCAAGAAAGAGTCCCAGAATCTTCCTGGCATGAATGGGAGCTGAAGGAGGTTACAGGAGACACATTCACCTGGAGCACATCCTCTGCACAGTGAAATGGGCTCTGAAAATCCTCCAGGCAATGTGGCCACACTGATCCATCCCTTGTCTGCATCCCTGTTCTCCTGAGGGGGGTGTGGGACAAGCCCTGCTGGACCCCAAAGAGTCCAGGGGCTCTGGCAGCTTTTGCTGGTTGGAATGGCAGCTGCACAAGAGGAAAACTCATTGCACAGAAAATACAACAGGGCTTTTAATGAATGATTCTTTGCTTGCCTTTGGAACAGAAGTCACTTGGAGAATGTGTTCTGGAGAGATGAAGCATCCACACCAAGGCTCTCACAGCATGACTCTTTAGTCCAGCTAAATTCCCACCATGAAATGAAATTCTAAGCCAGATTTTCAAAAGACTATTTTGTTTTAACTAAATACCCACTGAATTTGACAAAACCCCCCCAGTCTATGAGGGAACCATTTTAGGTCAACACCATTCCATTTCTTTCTTCATACTTTTCAAAAAACATTTACAAGTACCTCCCCCAAGCACATCTAAGAGATTTTATCTCCAGTAACTGCATCTTAATATCACGGGAAATTTCAGTGGAAAGGACAGGAGAGGTGCTCCAAAGCCTTTCCTCTTCTGCCTTGTCTGCAAGTACACACATCCTGAGGACAAAAGATTTATTACAAACTAAAGAGGAACATTTTTGTGGGTGCCCTTTGACAAGAGGTAACAGCACTACACTGCACAGGCACAAAACAATACAATTTAGCCTATTGTATTCTTGCAAAGGAGAAGGTTAAAGGGGAGATTGAGTTTTGGTGGCTCAGCTCAGAAGAAGGATTAGCAAGGGGATGTTGTTGATACTCACTGAACAATATCTACACTTGCCTTTTGTGCTGGATTAATTTTCAGCAGCAGAACAGCAGCCAGGAGAAATTGAAAAGGAGAGCCCCAAATGGCTGATACCTCTGTAAGATGCAGGTGGTTGCCCATGAGACATCACAGAAGTGCATTGCATTAAACACTTTGATATAAGATAAAGTAATAATAAGTAGCTGAGGACAATTCCACTTCACATGAAGTAATTTCTTTTTAGAAAAGGTATTTTCTTGAGATGTTTCAACTTGAAAACACAAGCAGTGGGCACAGCCCAGATAACTACTGATTGTTAAAAATCATAGCCAAAAAATACCAGAAGGGAAATGTAGTAATATGGTTAATAAGCTTAAGCAGAACACTTGTTTATGCATTTATCTCGCTTCAAGAAATTAGATTTCTAAAATATCTGCTATTGGCCATACAGTATTCTGCCTCCTCTGTTTCAGAAATTTAATTTAGTCCCATTCTTAAATATTCAGCATGCATGATGGTTCATTTCCTAATCTACCGTGAAAGAAACTCAGGAAATGTTTCTACTCATCTCTTTTATTTGTGGGGAAGGGAGGTAATCACAGCTTTGTCTCTAATGTGGTTTCATGCTTTCCTTATAGGCATCATCAGATTAACCCGATAACTCTCAGACAAATTTTGCCACCGGTGATGATCCAAAGACATTTTCAATTATAACCTTTCAGTGCTGGGCATATCATGATTACCACTTAGCAGATGGAAGAACTGTGCAATAAAAGCCTTCACTGAGGAAGGGTTCTCATGTGGATGTTGAACACATTTTCACCAAAATTGATCCAAAGCACAGATTTGTCTGTGCCCTTGGTCTTTTGCTGTTAGATAAAAATGCCTTGTTTTACTGCTATGTTTTTTGCTGTCAAAAAAGGATATTTAATGCTTTTGAAGTACCAGGATAATATCAAGCAGATTATGCCAAACTGACCTGGTTGTTCCCTAGCAAGACCAGGAACCAACCTTCATGTTTTTGCCGCAGCAAAACCCCCACTCTCAGAGTGTTCTGTGGTTGTTTTCCGTGCCACTCCGAGCTCCTCGCAGTGTTAAATTAACTGGATGGATCTTGAGAAGAAAATCAGCAATACAAGTTGAATTTTCCTGCCAGCATGTTGGCCTCCTTACTCGAGGAGTTTAAGAGAGCTTGTGCTCAAGCTTTCTTTTTCATCTTTTTCATCTCTTACCAGGCAGGGGCTGATACCACGATTGTTACCGAGCCTGTTCCCACTGAAGGCTGGAGCTGGGTGTTAGTAAGCAGCTCTGCCTGATGGATTCTCATTAAGCTGCAGCTTTTGTGGAGGTTTTGCTGCTGCTGCCATTTATCTGACACCTGAAAGGTTCCTCTTCCTGTAGAAAAGGTGGATTTTAAGCCTCCTTTTTCTGTCTCCAGCGCTTTCAGTCACTTGCTAAAAACGTGCAGCAGATGCTGTGAGTTGTTAGGAGCAGTCATCAAACAGAGGGGGCTGCAAAGAGACTTAAAAACCCAGGGCTGGGCATGGGGTGGGAGATCTAAACCCTCTTTGGTGTCATCAGGATTCCAGGACACTTGGTACATAACAGAACCTGGTTCCTAAGGCAGGTCAGACTGGGAGCACAATGCCCTTCATCCTGGAGCAGGTGGAAACAAAGCCCTTGCTTGGCTTGTATGGCTTCAGCCTGGATTTTAGGCAAAACCAAGCAACTAACGATTTTCTTTAGAGCTACAAAATCACAGAAAAAAAAAAATAAAGGAAAAAAAAAAAAAAAAAAAGCAGCAAGGTAAGCCAGTGTTCCTTGTCTGGATCCCAGTGTAAGAACTCTGGCAAGAAATCAGAACTGAGCCACAAAGCCCTCTTTTTTTTTTTCTTTTTGCTTGTCTCTTGCTTCCAAAAGCAAGTGAGGAAAAAGAATGGGATAATATTCAAGCAATAAATGGATGTTTGAATTTTAGCTTTTGAACAGAAAGCAACAAGCCAACAATTTTAGCTTATGAGCAGAAAGTGCCAACAAGCCAACCTCATCTGCAGCTATTTTGATTTTTTTTTTCTTTCACCAATACTTACAAAAGTTTAGCCGGTCCTCTGACTTTAAATGTTTGAGAAACACAGACTTCAGCTGTTGTTCCTGGAATTCTGGTGGTCTCAGAGAATTCAAACAGCCTTTCTGCAGTCATGAGCTGTAAGCATCACCCTGCTGCTCTCTCACAGCACAATGAGGACATCCTTACTTGAGGGTGGTCCTGGTGTCTTTGGGTTTCCATGTTTTAAAGAGAGGTAGATTCCGAGGAGGTGGAAAAATCCTTTTCCCAGTAAAGCAAACATTAATTGCAGTCATCATAAAGCTCCATTCCCCAGCTGAAGCTGGAAGTGGTCTCAGGCATCGAGGCCACAAATTTGCAAAGGGTCATGAATATGCCTTATTTTATGAAATGATGGTGTTTCCCTTTGGCTTCAAGGGAAATATTCACTCTATTAAATCACACAGATGTCTAGATCTGAGCTGGACATGTTCCCAAAGCCTGAACAAAGAAGCCAAGAAGGACCAATTGTATGGAAGAGAATACACCATTCTAAAAGCCAGAAAATTATAATCTTGTAGGAAAATACCCTTTCATCTCGAATTTCAGAATGAACAGCATCTAACCACATAAATATTCTGCAGAATGATAGGTTTTTACCTTGTTCACCCAAACCTGTTTGCTGCACTATTCAGAAATGATCTAAAAAATTTGCTCCTTTTCCCAGTGTATCACCAGGGATAGATGGGATATGATAAAGAATAATTGCTTGCATATAAAGTGCACAATTTCCAATTCTAGGCTTTATTTTGGGGGCACAAGTTATACCTCCATCTGCCCACGAATTGGTGGTGCAAATATTAACATTTGAATGGGAAATGACCTGATTTATGAGCACGTGCCTGGTTGCCAGCTCTGCAAGTGCTAAATCCATATCCTCTTTTCCAAGGGCAGGCAAATTTGCTGAAGCTGTGTCTCAGCCAGGGTAGAAAGGTGTTCCTCTAAATATCTCTGACCACTGATGGTGAGGTGCAATTCCAAAAGGCTGGAGGTGGCTTATTCCAGGCTAGAAATAGCAGAGGTTTGGTGCACTGGTAGATTAAAGCAATATTTTGGCATTTGCATGTCAGCAGATCAAGAAGTGTCTGAGGTCTGTATGTGAGACAGAGCTGTGGTGATTTCAGTTGTGCTAGAAAAGCTTTATCAGGATACCAGAGAGTTGTCAGGAATATTCAAAATTACCAAGGAAAGAACACAACCTGTGTTCAAAGTTTTACTATTACAGGAAAATAGTGTAAACTCTTCTATAAATCCCTTTCTAATTAAACTTTCAAAGAAAAAAAAAATAATCACTAAGCCCATTTATCCGAACTTATTAAGATTATTTATGTGTTTGTTTCAAATATTACATTAACAAATGTTGACAGTTTTCCAATTAATAAATTAAAGCCTGCCAATATAAACAAGCAAAGGGAAACAAAAGACAAGATTGTGAGAAATCGTTTCCATAGCTCCTGAGCACCTTTTAGAAGAGAATAAAGGCTATTATTGAACAGTCAATCTGCACTGACTCAGAGCAAGAAATAAAGGGATGAACATCTCTTTTCTACTGGTTTTGATATCCCCAGTGTGTTTTGGGGTTTCTTTTCCTTTTTACTAAACTATTTAACCTTGGCAGAACATGCCAAGAACACAAAGGCTGAGGCAGAGCTTTATTTTACTGCACATAAATTTAGGAAGGAATGGTGATTGTTGCCAGTTTTCATCATTTCAGGGTTTTTTTGAGAGCCATCTGATACATGTTATTAATAATCCTGAGGAGGAATTTGTTCACCTCAGCCCAGGGTAACCCTAAAATGAACAATCACCATCCTGCTCACACACAGACAGCTCTGAAATGTAAAATCCCGTGGATGGAGATGCTTTATGCTGAACAGAGCTCACTGAAGTCCCAAGGAGAGCAGAGGGGAAATGTCCCTGCTGTTGGAGCAGGAAGGCATTGCTTAACCAGCCAGATGTACAGGGAATGCTTTGGTCTGATGGATTCATGTGTCCCCAACAGATGGGAGAATCTTTCTCTGCTGTAGGGCAGTGGGAGGCTCTCCTGAACACCTTGAGAATCTGAGTGGCCCCTGACGTGCTCCAAACAGAGGCAGAGAGGAGCTCTGCTGGGAGAGGTTGGAATTCAACCCAGCACACATCGGGAATGGCGCGAGGCACAACCTCTAAGGAGGTGTTTTGGACATCCCACAGGGTAAAGGAGGGTTCTCCTCATTCAGATCCTGACCTCACAGAGATCAGGAAAAAAAGAAATGTCTGTCAGTGGTCAGTAACAAACTGAAAGTTGTCATGAACCGAGATGCTGGGAAGTACAAATGAATCTTGCGTTTAGGTGATCGCTCATTAAGGTTTTGCTCCATAAATTTCTCCTAGTATTTCATATTCAACAAGAAATTCATGGAGATACATGAAATTTAAGGATATTGGAAAAATTACCTCTTTTAAATACACATTATGTGTATTGAAAATACAGAGATGCAGAAAGACCAAGGGATTTGCCAGAGACAGCAAAGAAACACAATTGCAAGAAGTGAACCTGATCTGCTGTGTGCAGGTACTTCACCCACAAACTTCCTATTTTTTATCTGTGGTGTCAAACAATTTAAAGTACAAAAGGTCCCATAAGATCTTCTTTAGTGTGAGTGAACACTGTAGGGGGAAGAGGAGGGTATTATGTGTGTTCAGGAGGTTCTAAATGCATTTCATTTCATGCCTGAGGAGATCTGCCACTTGATCAGGCTGGATCAGGGGATGCTGTCAGCCAGACTTCACCCATACAGGGACACCAGGCATGTTCTGTCACTGTGGCCCAGGTAGGAGTTTCCTGGTCTCAGGGGTGCTGAATTCCTGAGATGAGCTGTGCTGTTAATGGAAGGATCACAGCAGACACTGCAGTTCAAACCCTGTGACCTCCATGGGGACTGGCTCTTCTCACAACCAAAAACCAAGAGATGTCACCAGCTGAATGCAAAGATGTTTTGTCAAGAACCACTTATCAGAGCTGATATTATTTCAAAGTTCTGAACTGGACAAATTTTGGGAAATATGCATTAATTATATTTCAGATATTTTTCAGCACTTAATGTGCTTAATGTACAGGTGGACTCATTAGAGAAATGTGTTCATTCTTGCTTGAATCTCTTCTCTGAACAAGTACATTAAGATACAGTAGACTGAAATCTTAATAAGGTGAATTCATGTATTTCCTCATACGAATAAGAAAAAATGCAGATTTACCCTGACAACTGACAGCTATAAATTTAAAAAAAATAGTGACCTCTGTCAAATGAACTACAGCACTAATGAAAATAACACAACCTCCAAAACTCCTCAGTCACACAGAACTGCACAGCTCTGACAGGCCAAGGTGAGCTTTCCTCCCCCAAACTGCTGATGCAGTTCTCTGCTGACCCTGGAAAACTCTGCCACAGACTGGCAGATTATTTCATTGCTCTCAATTGACTCTGGAAAAAATCTCTTTTTTTTTCTCTGTCGATTTGGTTCTTGCTAAGGAAGAAGATATCCTTTGTTATCTGCTAAGGAGATCAACTCAGCGGGCAAATATTTTGTGATTTTTCTGGTGGGTGCATCTATTACTTCTCCAAATTCTAACAACCTGCAGACCACCAAATGCCATGAAGACCAGCCAGCAAAAAAAAAGCAAATATTTTGCAATCTGATACAAAACAAGCAGTCCAAGCAGGAAATAATTCTCCAGGTGTAGTTAGAGCTATATAAAGCAGAAGATTAAAATATTCCCATGTGGTACCTCACATGATTGGCCTGAATCTCATTAAACAGGAACAGGAACAGCCACAGAGCATCACAGGTAACCAAGGGCTGAGACAGTTCTCACCAGACCTAAAGATGCAGGAGAAGGGATCAAAGCAGCCTGGACACCCCCAAGATAGATCTGCTCCCATCCTGATATCAACAACTTTTTCTTGGGGGTTTTTGGCAGCCTGACTGAGTTACATCAACAAATCTCTGAGTTTTGTTATTGATTTCCTAGAGGGTGTATTTGAAGCAGCAATTTTAGTGATCTTTGGAGTGGAAATGCAGGGCAAAGAGAAGGCTTTGCTCAGAAAGAGGGACTCAAGTGGTCACAATCCAATAAACTGAATTCAGGGGATTTTTCCAACAGAAAAATCTGTGGTTTTGGAGGAAAATGCAAATCATTTCAGACACTTTGCCTGCTTTACTAGAAATCTGAACTACTTCAAATTCCAGCACCTGACTGTTAGCAGATCTGAAAATAGGTATCTTATCTTAAACCTGGCATATTTGTGACAGCTGTCATATATTTGCTGACATACCAGAGGCTGAACTGGGGAGCTGTTGGAGCGGAAAAATGAAGCTGGTACAGGCTGAGCTAATAATCCCCAGATTGAGCTGCAAGCAGGTTCTTTCCAGGCAAAGCATGGAGCAAAGAGTGTGCTCAGCTGCTCACACCACACCTGGAACTGGGACTCCTACAGGAGGGAAACTGTGAACATCCAACCTGGAGGGAGAATTTCAATGTGCTCACAACTCATCACCAGGGGTTACTGATGGGGGTGGGTGCTGCATAAACTGTGCTCAGGGTTAAGCACCCTTCGAATCTGGCTCCAGAGGAACACCAGGCATGGAGTCACCAACATTTCACAGGATTACATGTAAAATATCACCTGAAACCGCCGCTGGATGAGAGACAAAAGAGAGATGAGAAAAAGGATCCTTTACCACGCCAAAAGAAAGGGCTGCTGTTTTCAAGTCTTACATATGTATATAAATACATATAAACCCATAATGTTTATTATGGCTGCAGAAAAATTGCATTTTATATGAATGGAAAATGGTTTATCTCCATAATGACCCATACAGGCACCTCCTTTCTCAGTATTCTGTGAACAATTTAGGCCTCCATTTTCTTAAAGCAAATACTTTGAGATTTCTGCAAATTTCTGCTGGAATTTTTCATAGCAAAATGTGGATTTCACCGCTTCCTTCTGAGGATTTGCAGTTAGCATCAGTTGCTAAGCTTCAACAGTTGTAAACCATCAGCTGCAGTGTATTTACTCTTGCTTTGCAGATGTGTAACTAAGATGGAAAAAAAAAAGGATATGAAACTAAGAAAACTAGTGGAAAAACAGCCTTATTTTCTTCTTTATTAAACTGACTTTTAACGACTGAAATTGAAAGCTACTTCCCTCTTTTCATAAAGCTCGAGTTTTAGGAATTTAGAGCTTTGAGAAAAACAAATGAGCTCAGAATTATGGGTGAAAAATCTCAGTGTGGCATGTGATGTCAGGCTGCATCAGCCTTGGTTTATTCTACGATACAACTCACCAGGAGTGACACAACCCAAAGTGACGCTGCACAAGACATGTCAGCTAAAAAACCTGAAACAAATTACTTTTATCAACCTTATAGCTTAGACAAGTCCACTTTTAACAGTGACGATTTACTACATTCAAATGAAAGTTAAAAAGAGAGAGATACAAAGATACGGCTAAAATGTTTATAAACCATAACAAGAACAATATGTAGACTGGAGACTCCAGGGATTTTCTTTATTTTCTGTGTCATCCACCCATTCTAGGGCAAACCTCACACACCCCTGTCACCTGCCAAGTGCCTTTGTGCACACAAAGCCAGTGAAAATCTCATTCAGCAGAAACAAAAGGGATCATTCCCAGCACACACGGGCACCCCCCTTTCCTGAAGTGATCAGAAACTGCTCCTCCAGAAAGGGCTGAGATCAAGGATCATTCCCACATTAACGAGCTTCCTACACACACAAAAGTTATTTGGAATATCCACAATGGACTTTGCTCTGGTTTCTCCTGCTCTTCCAGGGCTTCTTGCCCACTGATCCTTGAAACAGGAAGATCACTTCACTCTCATCTCTTTGGGATGCTGCCTGTGCTTTTATTAAGGTACCAGGTACGATGCAGAGACTGGAATAGAGTTCACAGGAAGGCTATTGGGTCAAAACAGCAAGTCATGCTACCTAGTTAAAAAGTTAATTGATGTATTATAACACTTCCCAAATATTTCTGTCCTTTTCTTCTTCTTCTCTTCATGCAGAAAATTCCTTTGTGTCCTCCCTCCAGCTAAACCCACAATTCCTCCAATTATAAAACTCAAGTGAAGCCCAATTCAAGGTTTGTGTGTTAGCACAGGCTGTGGTTCCCTGGCAGGGAGGTGCAGTGGGCAGAGGGTCAGATGTTGAGATGAATTGAGGCTGACATCTTTCAGGGACATCGTTGTACATCTGAATTGCAGAATGTGCTCTGTGCCAGCCTAATTCAATTGATAACAGAGGCTTCACACTGACCACGACACATCTCACACGTACAATCATTTAAGCACAATGGGATTTTCTTCTCAGAGCATTTTTGGAGACATAATGACTTAGACATTAATATTAAGAGCATAATACAATACAAGTCTAAAAATCTAAGCACTATCTTTAGCTTTCTTGGGAAAAGAGCAATTTTTGTGTGTTTTAGCAGGTCTTTCAGAACCATTCTTAAACAGTGAAGTTATCTCCACTCTAAATATATTCAGTAAGAGGAAGAATTTGACAGATATTTAGGGAATTACAGGAAAAATTTGAATTTT
This sequence comes from Brachypodius melanocephalos, assembly GCA_013398615.1. Lineage (NCBI taxonomy): Eukaryota > Metazoa > Chordata > Aves > Passeriformes > Pycnonotidae > Brachypodius > Brachypodius melanocephalos. The sequence continues at coordinate 3,864,260 of VZSR01001238.1, read as the reverse complement.
TTATGGGGAAATACATGAAACAATCGAATTTTCCCCAATCTATGTGATCTTGGTGGAAAATGTCCCACATAGTGCCTAGAAATACTGCTTGCTATTGAGACCTCAAATGCCAGCTATAATCTAGACATCTGTAATCAGCCAATCAATATTTACTTTTCATAATAGAATAAGAAACCATTTCCTACATATCATCTGCAAAAGAGAAAGCATTTAACTGTACAGACCCATATGCCTTTTCAAATGCTGTCCCTATCTTTACTCCCACTTATAAATCAAAAACTAGAAAAGGCACCAATATTTCATGCATTGCACCGTAAAAATTTAAAATCAGATTAGAAAACACGGTTGCCATGGTACCTGAGAGCTACAGTTTCATGCAAAGCAATTTAACAGATGCAGAAGAATTGAACCTTACAGCAGGCATGGTATCATTTTTAGATAAACTCAAGAAGGAGCTGTAAGGATGTTTCCAGGTGGCTGGATGGCTTCTTGTTCTGCATTTCAGGAAGCATCTCTGCGTTTGCCACGGCTTCAAACCCTCTCCAAGGGCTGAAATGTTCCAGGGGTGAAAAGCTGGATGTTCCTGATGTCAGTGGGGGTTTTACCACCGGCTTCAAAGAAGAGAAGGTTTCCCCTTGGCTCTTTGAAGAAGGAAGACAAAAAGAAGCATTTAGGGAGAGCAGCGGCCTCGAGCCAACGAGGTCAGGCTAACCCACACCATGGCCCTGCTCCCTCGCTCACAGGAGATGTTCCTGCAGCCCATTTTCACAAAAGCTGCTGCTTTGGATCCCCTGAATCAAATTTAAGGGGAAAAGGTTCACAGATTAATGAGAATAATTTCTATTTCACGGTATGATTGCGGGTGTTGTAAATGTGCTTTTCTTTGTCCAGGGGCGCCATTAAGGACAGAGAAGAACAAAGAAAGAAACATCAGGAATACTCTGGCACATAAAAGCCAGAAATAATAGGGAATAAAAAATGCCTAGTTTTCTATGCAAAAGACTATTTTTTTTCCAAAAAAAAAAAAGAAAAGTCGATTTTTGTATTGTTCTTACAGGAACATTGCAGTGGAGAGCTCCTTCTCCTGACATCACTGAAATTTGATTCACAGAGACATCTAAGTTGCCCAAGAAAAAATCTGCTTCTTTGACAACCAAGAACCACCTCGACAGATTATTAAATCACTCATCAGGAGCCTGGGCTGGCCTTTCAAATTATTTAACACCTCCTACTTTCTGTTCTGGCAGCAAATTAATGATCAGGAGAGCAAGATGGTCATTCTTCCAGATTTTTTTTTTTTTTTTTTGACCTGGTCAAAAGACCAGTAAGTTCAATGCTTTTTAAAACTTAATCATTTCAGCATGACTAAACATTAGAAAGGTTTAAAGAAACCCTCTGTTCCCAGCAGTTTGCTCCGTGTAATTTATACACCTGGGCCTGTGAGCTCGTTAATAACGAGGACTAAATCTGGAGATGAGAAGCTGCCTCCTGTTTTGCTGGGCCACCAAGAGGCAAGGCTCTGTCCCCCACTGCACTTCACTCCTTCATTTCTGGGCTCAGCCAGGAGGAGCAGATGTGGCCAACAGGCAGCTAGGAAAAAAAAAAAAGAAAAAAAAAAAAAGAAAAAAAAAAAAAAGAAAAAAAAAAAAAAGAAAAAAAAGAGGGGGAAAAAAAAAAAAAGGAAAATTGGCACCAGCTTCCTTCAGTGCTTTAGTGAGATTATTTACTCTGAGAGACGCAGTCCTAACACCAACTTCTGATCACGTCAAGTGCCATAGAAGGCTTTGTGCACTGAAAGAATTGGAGAGGAAAGCAAGCCAACAAACAGGGAATCTGCCCCGGACAAGTGCCTTGATTGCTGTTATTCTGCAGCCCAACGGGATTGCTGAGCAAGAGAAAAGATAAAAGAGCCCTTTGTAGGCACTTGCAATGACACAGCACACGTGTATGCACATCGTGTACCACCTTTCACTGCTTTATCCTTTGCTGCTGGGGTTTGGTTTTGAAGGAATTATCTCACTTTGTAGCACAGAGGACTGCCGGTGGTTTCAGGAAGGCTTTTAGGTAGGTATAAGTCTCTTTAAAAATAGCATTTTTAAATGGGAAAAAAAAAAAAAAAAAAGATACAGAATTCCCACTCTGTCAATGAATAATTTAACTTTGCCAAGAAGAATGAGGTATTGTGTGCAGACAGCAGCACAACAGCACGAGGTGCTGCAGCCAGTTGTAAACTGCTGAGGCAATATCCCAACGTCCTGACACCAAACTTGAAGGGCCACACTCGTCCCTCCTCACACATTTCCCTCTTTTCCACCCAGCCAGACCCCACAGAGCCACCTTCTGCTCATCTCTTCCTCCCCCATCAGGGAGGCAGGAGGTGAGGAGCAGGGACAGCCACCCACAGCCACCGGGCTCTGCAGCAGCTTGGGTTCATCAGAGCACAGAAATCCTCCTCATTGGAATTCCCCTTCCTGCTCCTGCCTTCCCCAAGGAAGCTGCACTCACAAGGTGACAGTGCCTTGCCTGCTGTGTCTGGGCATGACCAAGGGAACACGCAGAAACTTCAGATTTTTAACGCATTTCCAGGTTGCGAGGAAAGAAGAGTGGGCATCCCACCACTGCCTATCCCTGCACACTCAGAGAAGGGGATTTGGGATGGGAATCCCTGGAGTGGCTGCTCTGGGACAGTCCTTCCCTGTCTGGCTGTTTTCCAGCACTTTTCCCCTCCTGTCTTCAACCTTTTTGTGGTGTCTCTATTTAAAAGACCTCAGAAATTCTGAAGGAGCAGGAACCAAGTTTGTGTAGACACAACAAGGCTCAGCCTTACATTTCTGGTTCTAATTATTAAGGTTAAAGTACACTCGAGGGAGTGTATTTCCTTTTAGGGAAAGGCAACAAACACTTCAATCTCTACCCTTCTTTTCCTTGCTACCACTCAGCCTATTAAAAAAAAATTATATAAGGTTCAGGCTGTTGAATTCCATTTTGAAGGATGCATTCAACAGCACTTTAAAAGTGATACCATTAGCTATTCATTTTCTCCAATATGTTTCATATTAACAATAAAGTATCATAGTGCAGAATGATTATTAAAATCTAAGCAATAGGAGCTTTAGAATAAATGAACTGGCACACTTGACTAACCTTGAAACCTGCTTTAGAGATTAAAAGTGCTTTTTTGCCACGAACACTTCGGTTGCTTCACTTTCTTTATATTTTTCGTATCTGAAATGTATTTCATTCTTTCCCTTCATACACTTGATTCTATTCAAACAAGGCCAGTCGTTCTGAAAGCCCTGAATGTGCACCTGATCACCGAGTTTTCCTACTTTTGGGTCATCAACAATGGGCCTGTAGTCACATCAAGGATCTCAAAGCTTCACCAGTGAACACCCAAAGCCTGTGCTCGTGTGGAGATTGATCCATTTCATTGATCAGATGGATCAATCAGGGCGTTTATGCAGGAGGTACATTTTATCACTCAACCCCGATTTCAATGCTGACCTCTGAGTTTAAAACTGAATTATTCAGAGTATTTAAATTGAAGTACCATAGGTATAGAATATTGTGTTTGTCAACAACAGCACAGTGTGAATTGTGACAACAGCCTGTAATGAAAAACTTCTATTCCAACATTCTAACAAAAACTGTTTTTCTACTGAAAAAAAGAGATTGTCCTCCCCTCCCCCCCAAAAAATTGTTAAAAACCAACTCACAACAAGATATTATCAAAAGCTTGTAAGTCACAGGGCACAGGAGAGAGATATTAAAATAAAGAAAAAATGGATAGGACAGAAAATTATAACACATTGATAAAAGAAATAAAAGAGGGGAGGAAATGTAGCAGAACTGAAAATAAACTTGCACCTTTGTGGTTTGGGTACACACACAACTGAAAGGTAAGCAACAAAAATTGCATGAAATAACAACATAAAAGTATACTTGAAACAAGATAACAAGCAAAATCAATGTAAAGCCACTTCAAGTCCAAAAAGAAATGAAAGGAATAAAATAGAAATCAATAGTATTTAAAAGGATTAAAAACAATAGCCCATCCATAAGGCAGATTTCCCTTTTGGTTTTTAATTGACTTTTACATCTAGAGCACACAGCACAGGCCACAGTGCTGCAGATGGCTGCACAGCAATTTGTTCCTGTAAGGGAGGCTTTCAAATCTGTTAATTTATCTCATTAGCAAAACAACCAGTCTTATTTGGGATGAGCACCAAATCCTTTGATATTCTGTACCTGTGTGGGAGGGGCTGGGGCTGGGTGGGCAGAGCACAGGGCTGCAGCTCTCCTGCAGGGTCAGGGTTTGTTTGGGATGAGTGTCCTGTTACATGCAGGCAGGGAAAGGGCCAGCATCCCTCCCTGCATGGAGCTGAAATGGGCACATCTGTGGGAAAGAGGCCTTGGGAATCCCATCCCAACACACTCCTCACATCCACAAATGAGAGCTCTCCAGCAAATTCAATTGGCATTCCATGCCAGGCAGAGAATGGCTAAAAGCAATAATAGATCCAGGTAGCCATAGATCTGACAATTCCTTCTGTTTGTTGCTTTTCCACCTGCCCTGGCTCCCATTGCCCAGCTCTGATGTGTGCAGGTGTGCAAGAGAGGACAAGGACCCTGCTCTGCTCCCTGTCTCCTGCAGCACACCTGGCTCAAGGAAAAGTCAGAGCCTTTGGCCTTTACAGGAAGGTGTGGGATGAAAATGGTTATTTTTATAAGAAAGGGGGAAAGGAAATCACAGGAGGAAGGGTCAAGGCTCATAGTTAAAAGCTACAGTTCTTCGTGGATTCTTAGCTCAGGGTATAAAATGATTCCCTCGTGTTCACAGACCCACATCCTATCACAGAAATAAATTCCCCCTTTTATTTTGTGCCAAGCCCCAGCTTATTTACAAGTCCATGCAGGCAGCTGATTCCTGGCACTATCTGGCCAAACAATGACTAATTGTTACTGACTTCCCAGATGGTCACTCTAATAACTGGAGAAGGGCAACCAACCCAGCAATCAGGTTTCATTTAGCTGAGGACAGCACAGCAGCTGTCTTTTCCTTCCCTACACACTCCAGCAAAGCTTTCTGTTGTTCCAGTGGTCTCTTGAGCACGCAGCAAATAGAGCTCCAATGAGCTGGAAAGTCCTCTTTAGAAGATGCTCTGCTGAGTTCTCCCCCCTCTCCTTCCACACTGCTCTGCATTTCTCTCCACTACAGTTGCACTGTGACTTTTGGTGGGGGAAGTGGCTTAAATGCGAGTGTCTGTTCAAAGCATTTGCATTCAAAGGTGACTTCTGAGAGAGAATCCAAACCCCACACAGGAGTCAGAGCCTTTGCAACCTGGCAAAAATTCAGTTCAGTTGGTTCTCACTCAGCTTGGGATGAACTGGGCAGTTCCTGCAGCTCTAGACTGCATTCTGAAAAAAAAGGTACACACAGAGAAGCATTTCCTGAGGGATATTACAGCAAGAGAGGTCAAATCTTGGCCTGGGAAAAACTCTTCTGGCTTCAAGGCCAAATGAGCCAGGGGAAGCTCTGAGGCAGACAGTCTGGCACAGGCTCTGCTGTAAACACTGAAACTGGGCTGATATTCCCTGGAACTGCTTTGGCTGCAGCAGAATTAAAACTCTTTCAAGTGTGTGTTTGCACTTCAGCAGAAAACCATTTCTGCCCTAAATATATCTCTGAATGTGTTATGGTTCCTGACTTCCAGACTGAATACACTTCAGCCAAGTGCTAATCTCGAAATGTTATCAGCTACTGAGTCTAATATTATCTCAGGTGAGAAATCAGATCTCCTCCACAGAGTCTTTATTTGTCAGATTTCTCTCCTTGGCTTTCCAGTCCAGCCTTTAAGGCTGAATATTTGGTCCAGTGTTAGCCCAGGAGCTGCAGGTTTAGCTGACCACACATGAGGCATGATGCAAACCTCGGAAAGCCGAGAGAAAAGGAGATTTTTGGCGGGTACATCCTACCCAAGGCTTGTCCCCATCCCACTGACTCAGTTCCCAGTGGTGCCAGCACCAAAATCCCACTGGCTGCTTCCTTCCCATGGCAAGATTTGGGTCACCCTACAAGATCAGAGCTCTGCTGATCACCTAGTGCAGCTTCACCGCTGGAAACCCTTCCTTGACAAGTCTGGGTGCCCTACCCTGCACTGGCCATTTGCAGAACAATTACACGGGTAAACGCCACAAATAGCTCATCCCAGCACGGTTCCTCTTTGTTTCTCTTCCTCCTAAAAATATCAGACCAGGGAAGGCAAGACTCGTAGCACAACAGATTTCCAAACCGCTTCTTTCCTTGTGGTTTTTAGCTGCCGTCGTGCTGGAAATATGAAGATGACATTACAAATTGTTTCTGAAAGCCTTTCACTGGGAAATGCCATGATCCAAATGCCGAAAGATGAGTTTAGAAACAGTAAAGTTGCTCACGTATCTGAAAGGGAATATATTGCTCTAAACTTTAAAGGTAAACCACGCCATTTTCGGGGGGCTGGTAAATCCCTTTCCAGCTAGACACAATTGGTGCAGTGTAGTATATGAGATATTCTGAATCATTAATTTCCAAGTGTTTTTAATAAGCCATATGGCTTTTATACGTTACTTTTTATATACAGCATTTGCTATGAAACCACATAGTACATAAAACTTGTGTGCCAGAACTGGGATATCCTAAAGTATTTGAAATTTTGGGACTCAGAAACCATTTCAGCAATTATCCAGAATTATGTATAGACTCGGTGACTTTCAGTTAGTGAAATAAAATATTCACTAATATAAAAAGTAAAAAAACGATGAGTGTTTTTCTTTCTATTTGGTATCTTTCTTTATCATTAGTCCTAAAGTTTCTGAATTTGGGTTTGAGGAGTGTTTCAGGCATGTGAATCCCAGGAGGGGAGATGAACATAACCCCAGGGTATATGGATTTTCTTCTTTCTGGAACTGAATGTGAAATCTTCAACTTAGAATATGAGCTTTTACTGGCTGGGCAAAGAGTTTAAACTCAGAGCATGAGAATGCAAAGCTTCAGCATTAGACTGGCACAGAAAGGGCACTTAACACACTGTAGCATGTAGCTGTGTTTAGGGAGGCTGCTAATGCCCAATAAATATTTATTTCTGCAAAACCATCTCCAAGTAGGAGCCTAACTCAAGCCAAACATATCTGAATCTAAATATGAACATAACCTAATAAAATGTTTTCATTTTTAAATTATACATTGCATTCAGGATTTTAGAATGCATCAAAAATTCTCTTTGTTAGCTTGGATTAATATTTTAAAGCTGGAAGTATGACAAGGAGACAAAAGGAGTATTGTAGCAGATTAAACAAAAAACACCCTTGCCACATTAAAATAGCTTTTAGAAATAAAGGGACAGCTGTTCACAGGATGAAAAGAAGTTGGAATAAATGAAACAACTACATGATGCCTTGATAGCCTGTTGTATGCACTCCAATGCCACAGATCTCTCTTTGTACAATATTTATGTTTGTTTCTCAGTAAGATTAACCGTGTTCTTATTATTCATTTGCATTTATGCCTTGGTTTCAAAACACCTCTCAGATCCCCTCCACGTCTCAGTTTTGCCTCTAAGTGTGATAGGAGAAGAAAAACAACACCTGTGCCCTGCAAAAGAAGTGTTCTGCAGAACAAAAACTAATCAGAAGTCAGGCCACTTTTTTCTTTTGTTTTTTTTTTCTTTAAGAAGTTGTCTGAGCATGAGCACATTTCCTAATTTTGCTTCTATAACAAAGGAAAAGCTGAAATTTTCCGCAAGCTCCTTTGGATAAGTGAAATAGCAAATGTTCTACCCTATGACTGTACCTGATTGCCCAAGAGAATCCCATAAACCCTGGGGTGAGGTAAGTTAAGGATCTCTCACAGCTCAGAGGCCACAACTCCATTAAAAGCCAGCACACAGGCACAAGAGACTGCAAGGCAGAGAGGAAAATTCACATGTTCTCTGAAATGTGGTTAGACCAAATGTGAACCACGTTTGTCCCATCCAGTTGAAAACTGGTTTGATTTTAGGGCTAGCACCTCACCCCAGGAGCTTCCTCAAAATCAGTGTCTCTGCTCAAACTGCTCTGCATGTCAAAGGTGAGTGAAGTGAGGGAAAATCAAGTTGTCACAGTGAGAAAACATCAGAAGAGCTTGTCTTCTCCCCCCAGCTCAGCTGGGACAGCAAAGGTGCCCTGCTAAAGGTGTTGGGTGGCTCTCAAAAACCTCCAAAGAGCCCTGACACCATCCAAGACACCCACCACCCCAAACACCCACTATCCTAAAC
>VZSR01001238.1:3763368-3855869 GCA_013398615.1 Brachypodius melanocephalos | reverse complement strand
TGAACAGCCACGGGAGGCTCTCACCAGGCTCATGGTTATTTCTGCAATCCCTGCAGCTGAGCCATGGGGGAATTCTCCTGGCACCACCCTGCTGACAGAACCACTGCCAAACCTCCTCAGCACGTGGAATTCCTGTGCCTGGAGAGCAGTTCTCAGGGGATTTTTCCCTCAGGAAGGAGGGAATTGCCTGTTCCCTGCCAGGCTCAGGGCTTTGGTGTCTCAGAGCTGGCTGGCAGTGTGGAGGGGAAGGTGAGCTCCCCATCTCCCCAGTCCTGGTCCAGCAAGGAGAAATGGGCACAGCCTGGGGGAAAAGGTCTTGGGCAGAGCATTGAGTGAATATTCAGTGACTGAGGCTCTGCAAGTTCCTTCCCGTGCCAGGTTGTTGAGTTTTCACAGATGTTGCTGGGTTTTTACCCTCACAGCAACAAGGCTGGAGAGCCCCAGGTAAAACCACCGTCCCTTGTGCACCTGCACCATAAACTGGTCATGTCCTGTGTCCCATGCTGGGGGGAAACAATTCCCAGTAAGAGGGATTCTATTCTGTCTCTGCTAGCCCCCATTTCACCAGTTTACCCTTCAGAAACATTCCATTTTGTCTGCTTGCAAAATTACTCCTTAGAATATTGATCTGTACAGGCAGTGCCTGGCTCTGAACTTATTCATTAGAGAAGGATTAAGGTGGGCAAGCGAAAAAAAAAAAAAAACCAAAAAAACCAACAGCATTCTTTGGAGTATATAAGCAGTGTGTTAGAAATTAAGCACCACAAAAGCGAGTCATAGGGTAGAACAGATCGATGGTAAAATTCAAATGAATGCACTTGCTGCTATCAAGTGATCCAGAAATGCTGATTCTCCCTGCAGGGCAAGTGCTGTGCTATAAGGGAAACAAAACAAAAATGAATTTATCATACTGTTCTTCACTTGAAGCAAAGTGTGAATACTTGATAAGAAAAACGTATAAAGTTGAAAAATAAGATTAATGTAAAACAATTTTGCTTTGCTTTTTGTCATCTTGCTCAGTGAGCAATGCTCTGTACACATTACTAGTTTGCTATAAAACAAGAAAAGTTTCAGCAGAAATCTCTAGAGAAGTCTTGAGGGCAGAATGGGAATAAAAGCCCAAACAAACAACAGACCTGCTTTCCTGCCCTGCCTGGATCCTGTGTCACTGCTGTCTCCAGGAGAAGGGCATGAGCTCGTGTGCTAATGAGACACCCACACCTCATCCCTACCTGAAACCCTGAACAAAGGGCACCTGAGAACAGACTTGAGGCTGCTTTAAATTCCACCCCGGGATAAACAGGATACTGGATGTTCCAAGGCTTGGGCCTCACAAAGGCAGGGGAGAGTCCTTGGGGTTTTTAATAAATTTTTATTCTGCTTCCACTGGAGGTGAGGGCTGACTCCACAGCTCCAGACCCCGCTGAGCAACTTGGACGCATCTTTCTGGACATTGATTTTAATGTCTGGAATTATTTTGCTGAAGGTCTCTCAGCCAGTGTGTGCCAAAAGGAGAATGATTAAATATTTCCTGTTTACCTGAGAAATCCCATCATGGCAGACACAGACACAAAACCTCACCATTTCCCTGATTACATGAGAATTAAGGCAAAACTGTGTAAAGCAGCATAGCACGATGTGTGACTGGTGTAACCCCACCATTTCAGTGTCACAGGCCTGACGGATATTTTGGGGAGTAATTTGTCCCTGGCTGATAGTCCAGTGCAGTGTGTCACCATGCCTGGTGCATGAATCTCAGTGATTCAGTGAAAGGAACACACGACAAACAGGACAGCATTCTGGACAAAGTTTTTAAACAGCAATGACAGCATTCTTCTTTGTTCTTTTCAGATTAAGCTCTTTTCTTTGACTCTGTTAGCAGCAAACAGCAGAGACAAAATGAATCCCAGACTTTTCTGTCTGTATCTTCTTCCTTCCATTGAATGGTGAGAATGCATTGCCTCCTTTAGGAAAACCATCACAGCCTGGTGGTTTCCAGCAACACCTTTCATGTCACTCCTAGACTTGTCTGGAAATTGTTCAAAGTATTTTCATAAAACTCAAAACAAGCTGAGATATTTGGAAGTGTAATTTGTAGAAAAATCCAACCAAACAGCCAACCAACCAACCAACCACAAAAAAAAAAAAAAAAAAAAAAAAAAAAAAAAAAAAAAAAAAAAAAAAGAAAAATGACTTTACTATCTTGTGGGCAAATACACAAAGCTATTTTGGGGATGCATTATAAATACTCTGTGGGCTGATTTTGAGACAGGATGCCTTGACAAGAGCCGTGGAGCAAGAGATACTGAAGAGAAAAATAAAGTAAAAGACTGAATGAAGGGGATTGATCAGTACAGCCACCACAACATGTAAGAAACAACAGCTCAGATGAAGGGGAAAAAAACCATAAAAATGCTGTTACACGATATTTGTGACCCCTGATTTTCTGCATGACTGGGATTGTCCTGGAATATCACACCCTGCTTATCCCCAATTTTGGATGGTTGATGTGCTTAGGAAGGAGCACAAACCAACCCACTGTGAACCAACAGTCTTTCAACAAGACCATGGCTTGTCCAAATAAAAGAATCTATGACACATGTATTTTCAAACCTGAAAATAATCTCGCAGATAGATTAAAGAGGATCTAACAGCAGTTCAGACTCCTCTGGGCACCCAGATGTAAACACACTTGTTCTGCATCACAAATAACGCGCCCGATCGATGCTCAGCCTTTGAAAAATCTTGAACAAAGTTTCCCTCAGAATGATCAGAGGCAATCACACTGTGGGTTGCTGCTAAAAAGCTTTTACAAGGATGTTCACAGTAGATTTCACGTGGCTGGAATAGCTGCTGTGGTTACCCAGAAGGGTAGGGATGCTGCTGGATGTGTCCCACACAGGTTTTGGTGACCCTGAAGCTGGGTGTCCACGGAGAACAGATCAGCTCCATGGGCTGATGCTGGAATGCCTCTAGCAAGACAAATTTCGGAGTTAAACGGAGCATGAGGCTCAGCAATTACAAAAGAACATCTACTGGAAGCAATCTGAATATCTAGATTTCCAGATTACAGGGACACAGAGCCAAGGGCTCTGCTGGCATTTCAGCAAAACCTGCAAGGGGTTGGCCTGCAGCACTCCCAGGAAGCACAGACAATTCCAGAGACACTCCCTGAGCTCCTCCCGGGCAGGAGGAGCTGACAAATGGGTTTCATTTCTTTAGACACACACACGCTGAACCTGACAGTGCTTTTTACATTGCATGGGGGGGTTATAAACACAAATACCAACACAGCACTGCTACAGCCATGCTTAAATCTAACCCAAAAGTGTCTTCTGGCCCAAAACAGGAACAAAACAGCCCTTCAGAGACCAACAGTGCTGTGTTCTGAAGGATGCATAGCCTAAGCCTGCATTTATTAGAAAATCTGGCCACTCATCCTGCAGCCTTCTAAGATTTGCCAAAGTAAAGTTGACTTCAAACAAGCACGATCAGCACTCACTCACTTTGTGCTGATATAAAAGCAGAATTCAGCTCTGTGATATTGCTGAAGTTGGCTCCTACTCCAGTGCATAAAGAATTATTGATCAATCTGCTGACCACTTGGAGAAGCAGCCTGAGGAGCTGAGTATGAGAAACCCACAGAAAACATGACAATACCATAGACATTTTAAAAGAACAAAGAAAGCAATTTTGTGTAATATTAGCCAGTGATTTAAATAATATTTAGACTCAAATAGTAAAAAGATAGAACTCTAAGGTACAGAGAAACTTCTTCATAAATCGAGAAAGTTTGTCCCTGGAAGAGACCTGTCCTCAAAATTACTGTTAATTCAGTTAGAAAAAGCTTTTCACCCTTAAGGATAACAGCTGAAGCAATGCTGTTTTTAACCCCTTTATATCTACACTATTTAAAACCCAGGAAGAATACTCATAAACTTAGAATGTCAAACCTAAAATCTTGACCATAAGTGGGAGCAGCACTAAATCCTCCCCCAAAGTCGGTTTGGCCTTGCTGTTTTATTCATGACAGCCAGAAGTTATGGGTCAATTACAGAGTCCATAATCCAATGCTGCAGTTGTACAGAAAGATGAGATATTTCATCCATTCTGCCTAAAACTGACTTTGTGCAGCATCAGTTGTTCTAAACATTGCAACATCAAGCTTGATGTATCAGATTCTGTCATAACAACCAAAAAATACTCGGTGCTTCCTTCAATAAACCTCCTTAAGTAATTTATTCCACAAATTCTAAAACCCATTTAGCCTTTTGCATCAGATCTCATCGCAGATCCTTCTACAAATTAAATACTGTCCTTTCTTAAGGTGAGAAGCAGCTGCTCTGACTGTACAGACTTTGTTCAGTGGAGGCTGAGCAACTTCATGGCCCTGAATCCCAATTCCATTTGGATGTCAGGCAAAAATCCTGCAGGAGCCAGGCAGGAGGTCTCGATGCTCTGGGCAGGTCACATTCCTGTGAATGTCTGAGCAGGGTAAAAGTTTATAGGCCCTCGTTTTCTTCAGCAGGAGCTGATCAGAATAGTTGGTGTTCAATATTTAACATCTTCCCCCCACTAAATTTACACTTGGGTTGAAGGGGTGTTTTAAATAAAACATTAATGTACGTGCTATCAGTGGCAGGGAATGGAAAATAAAAACTGTCGTGGCGTTAAGCCTTAAACACATCATTATTTCTTCTTGGCCACTTTTATGTCCCAAATTTTGTACTCAGGACAGCCATAGGCTGTAACCCCTTTGTATAATGTATTATTTCTTTCTTCTGCTTTCAGAGTCTTTTCAACTGATTTGGGAGAAAAGCTAGTTTTAATGATTTTTTTTCTTTTCCCTCAAAGACAGTGTATTTTTTTATATTTGATAATGATTTTCAACATCCAAACTCTGTCTTTAATATGCTTATTTCCCTTATATTTACTTTCTTGTCTGTATTATGTAGAAAGTAAAGTCGTTTAAATAATTTCTAATTTTTTATTCATTAAAAAATTTTTTTTCACCCTTTATGAAATAGCCTTAGAAAAAAGTTCCTTCATGTCTTTGAAAGAAACATTTGATAATATCCACCAGAGAAAAAGAGACATTGCTGATAAAGTTTCAGGTTATTGCTGGTAAAGGTCGTGGGTACTACAGCAAATCTTTAAATGCCTGATGAAATTAGATGAAAATGTTAAACTTTCATCTGGGCAGTTAGAAAACCCCAAATTTTCCATACTGTGGCAAAGTTTCTCCCCCAACTGCAAATTCTCAACACTCAACACAAAGAGCAGAATAAGGATGAGGATCCCTCAGTGGATTGTGTGAGCAGAACAGAGAACACACTGACACCAGAATTGCTGTCACTGATTAGGGATGAGCCGCTGTGACCCACTGAACCTGTGCTTTTGCTTTATCATTTATGCTTGCCAAGGTTGTCTCCATCCTGCTTTAAAAGAAAAGATAACAAAGAACTTCAAATGCTTGAATGACTGTAATTTTCTACATAGAGCCTATTATATTATAAAAGAACTAATGTGCAATCTGAATAGGTAAAGGAGAAAAAATAAAATAAATTGGTCTAGCAACATTTAAATGATGGCAAATGTAAGTTTAATATAAAACCATATTAGAACAATTGAGAATCACAAGAGGCTGATTTATTATTTATATAACACACTAAAAGTTATCTGTAAAGGAAATTGTGTAATATGCAGTAAATTAGACAAAGCTGCACCATAAATTGGGATTAAATCTTAAACTGGTTTTAATATTTAATGTGCTATCATGACTCACATTTTCAATAACGCTTGTTCAAAGTTCAGGAAGAAGAGCGAAAGCAGACAGAGGAGGAGCACTTGCAAACCTTTGCAAATTAAATCAGATCATCTCTTAATTGCCAAAACCAGACGAAAGTAGCACAGGTCCTCTGCTGAGGACCTGGTCCAAAACTCACCAGGGATACTGGAAAAATCCTCATTAAACCCAATGAGTTTGAGTCACAGCAACTGCAGAGAGTGCAAGGAGATGAGTTCTTGTACATCTGAGAATGCATTTCTTAAGCTAAAACCTGTTTATTTGTGGAGTTCCACCCAAGGTCCTGGGGAACACTGATTTCAAGGGTATTGACCTGCGTGGTTTAGTCCTTCCTCAGATATTTAGGTTTTGCACTACTGTGAAAAAAACAGTTGTCTCACAGACTGTGGCCTTAACACAATGTGCAAAGGAAATAAATCCAAGTCCTTGACCGTCAAGGTTTATGACTGGAGATGTCAAACAGCAGACAGACAAAGGCAGGGACAGTTCAAGGAAACCATGGCACAGCTTTGGTCAGCACTTTAGGCAGTGATCTCAGCACGTTGGCAGCCTGGCTCCCCCAGGAGAGCTTTAGAGAGGAAATGTTTTTGTTCCACTCGGGGTTAGAGGGACTCTCGAGGGCAGCATGGAAAAGGCACCAAAATTCTCCAGCTGTGGGGCAGCTGTCAGGCTGGGGGGGGAGTGAAGCTTCAACCTCTTCATCCTAGAAAAAGTGGGACATGGTTTTAGGGAAGGAAATTGGTTACAAATCGGTCCAGTGGAGGAGATAAATCACAGAATCTAAGGTAACGTTCCAGCAGCAATAATCTGAACGGAAATGAATGAGTGACGTGGGTCAAGATCACAGGAGAAAGTTTGCACTGCTAGGCAGGGCAAAAAAATGATCATTTATCTGCACAATACTCAACTTATGGATCACTAAAGTCCTATCATGGGTATGCTTTGTGAAATCACTTGTAAAACATAAATATATTTATATCTGTGCATACGAATAAAGAGATGTCAGGGTAAAAATACTGCATATTTCAGCTCTTCTCTACCATATAAAAATGCCAGATGTCTCAATGTATGAATATGCTGAATCACAATCTGGCCAGTCTGTCTGACAGTGGAATATTTGGGTGGTTTCACAGTAAACCAGTTCTCTGCCTGTTGTCTGGACAAACCCTCAGGAGTTTTGATTTTACCTTGACTTCAGCAGTTTAACTTCTCTGCACTGCTCGGTTTGATGCCCATCATTCCCCTGAAAGCATCACAACAGCGAGTGGAGCAGATTTTAAAAGAAATGGTGTAATTTGCAGCTTAGACTTTACTAATCTTTTTAAGGCTAATGCGTTCTGCACAAGAAATAATATTTAGTTGTCTGGAATGTTTTGAGCTGCTTAAAACCCCTAATTGTCATGTTGATGAATGTAAAATAGGCATAAGGCAGATAAATGTGGCCCACAGTGAATTGGAATTACAAATGGTAATGCTTCCTAGCCCTGCTGCTGTAGGAAATGTGGATTTTAATTATTGTTTTACTTTAAAAGACATTACTTTGCACAAGAAGAGGTCTCCTTATCTGCATGAACTTCGGATTGCTGAGCTAAGCAGTGTGGCTGGAGCATTCCTTCAAGGACAAAGGAGAATCCTCTGTTACCAACCTTTTGGGAACACAGCTTGGTCTGTGGTCACCTGAGTCTAGGACACAGTTTCTGTACTAAAAGGTGTTTCTATCACACGGGACAGCCTCCTTCAGTCTCTGCAGCTCCTGTAGTTTATTTCTTCATTATCTCTAAAATTAGAGTTTGTTTGTGGCCAGTTATGATTCAGGTCAAATGTGACACAAATCCAAAATTATTGTGTATTAGTGGCACGCTGACTGTACAGTATTAGTGCCATATCCAGGCTTAAAAAAAAAACACAGGAAGACAAATACAGAGGAAAAAAACCCCAACAGGAACCCACATCCTCCCCGTGAATGCATGTATTTTGGAAACCAGTCCAATTTTCCCCCAGTCCCAATGCCAGTGAGAGTTTTAGGCATTACACTAAATACATTTTTTTTTTTCATTTATAACAGCTCCTCTCTTTACAGTTCCACATTAACATATCTTCTAGGCTGTGCTTGTGTCTTTGTCTATCCCCTCTCCCAGCTTTAATTGATTTCCATCCTTGTTACAAATATTTGAGAGCCAGCAGCAGTGTTTGGGAGCTGGCCTGACTAGGCTGCTTTTTATTATCTAGCAAAACTGGTAAAAGATGAGAGGATGTGCTTAATTCCCCAAAATATCCAGTCACCTTTTCTGTTGTTGAAAGAAAAGTGATAAATTCTTGGTTCTCAAGGGAAAGGTGGATTAGGAAGTAAAGATTTCCATGAACACCATGCCATTCCCTTTCTGCTCTATTAGAGTCCCTGTTTCTCAGGAATGTGTCTCTGTATTTTCACAAGGAATATTGTAAGGAAAAGTTTATTGATTTCTGGAAAGCACAGACTATGGAAGAAACTGCTGTACTTCTTTTTGCTAAAGACATCTGATGTTCAGAAGGTAAAGGGTAATAAATTAGGATTCCAGACATTTCCTGCACCTGCTGCCTCTGGCCTCAGTCCCAGGATAACAACAGCTGAAATCATCCCAAACAGCACGAGCCTGACAAGACTCACTCGTCACTCACACATCATCTCCCTCTGTAATCAACCATTTTAAAGGATATTCCTGCAGACTGGGATTCCTCTCCAGCCTGGCACCAGGTGTACAGGGCTGTGGCATCAGGCCTGACTTCAACATTTGGCTGGAAAAATCCCAGGGGGTGGAAATCAGGATCCAGCTCCAGCTCTGCTGGGCTGTGCTCGATGCACAGCTACAACCACAGAGCCCCTCCTGTGGGAGAAGAACCCTGGGAATGCTCCTGTGTGTGTTTGTTCTCCAGATCGGCACGTGAAAATCCCTCTCACTGCACATCAAAGATGATAGGATAGACAAATAGGCCATTTGGATATTTTCAGGTGTGAGTCTCTATATATTATTACCAATTTCTTGGAAAAATGTAGCTCAGATAAATGTGAGCCAGTCTCTTTCTGGAAGAACACACTCTGAAATACATTTCTGGTGCTGATTATAAGCTAAGAATAATTTATTAAAAAAAAAAATCCTCAGCAAGAACATATCCAATTTTTATCATGATATGAAAAAACATTATGATTTCCAGCTTGATATTGTTTTTATGAGTTCCATTCTTTCTTAATAGAAACTTGAATAAAAACCGGTCTGGCCAAACCTCTCTATTTTATTTCTTTTATTGTAACCATTAAATCAGCTTTCATTTCATTACTCTAATTGTGCCTGGGAGCAGCAACTGCCACCTTAAGGCACATAACCTAATTTAAAATGCTCACAGCTCATTCCACCTTAAAATATATTGCAGTACTTAGGTTCAGCACAGCAGGTCAAGCCATACAACAGCACTCTTGTGATCAGAGGACTTTTTGGCAGTTAAATCAGGAGAAAGACTGAGGCAATGTAAAAAAAAAAAAAAAAAAGTAACATTTCTCTTGCTTAAAAGACACACAGTGGTTGACATGACCATTTTTTATTTGTACCTTAAGTGTCTCCAGAGGATTCTTATTTAGGTTGAGATTTCTCACATAAGGAGCATTTCTTGGCACAGCACACAAACATCTAACTCACTTGGCTGATTTTTACTGTGGGGATTATACATGTAAAGAGCCACCTTGCTGGGCTGTGAGGGGAAAATCCATAATGATGATGGATGTGCCTGTTTGTGCTGCTTGTGTGGGCCTTCCTGCCATTGTTTCTGACTGCTCTCAGTCTTCATCTATTGCAGATCTCCCTGTAAACTGTTTATTCCCTCCATTTTACTGATGGGGAAGTGAGACACACAACAATCAAACAACTCCCTAACATTACCTAGGGGTGCAAAGACAGAGCTGGCATTTAAATTTAGGTCTCCTCCTTCCCAGGTGAGTGCTCCATGTAAAAGGTGCTGTAGTAGCTGCTCCTCCTTTCCTCTCTCATTACACAGAGGACACACTCACATTCCCTACAGCAGCACTTCTAAAGGGCTCTCCCCTGGCTGAGGGATTCCAGCCCCTGTAAAACCCCAACATGAACCCACATCCATGAGCTGAACACTTTTCCTGAGGAGATGTGGGAGGGAGTGCAGTTACAAACCTGAGCTGTTGTGAGGTGCAATAAAGGGGCAAACCAACATTGCCAGTCTTGAACATCCCACCCACCTGAAATCCCTGCCTACAAAAGCTCTGTGACCCACAGTCTGGTCCCTGCTGGAACAAAAGAAGCCAGAAAGGAGAAAAATCCCTGAGGGGAGTCAGGATTTGTGTGAGGTGTAAGGTCCAAGGGGATTCAGTACAAACAGCTAATAAATATCTGCAAGCTGACTGTTTGCTTTGGAAGCAGGAGGGATATTTTCCTTTGTCTGCAGTGAGCCAGGCCAACAGGAGATAACTCTCCACTCACCTTGGAAGGCAGCAACTCAGGAGCTGCTCATTTCAAGAGCTAAACAGACCCTAATTGCACCTCAAAGCCAGAGCACTGATAAAGAACCAGGCAGTCCCTGGGCTGGACATAAATAAAGAATGGATCCATTCTCCTTATGAAGCTGTTTTAGATATAAGAAAGCAAGAGATGGATCAGTGGATCTTGACCAAAACCCCATAATAATCCTACTTTGACTCATTCTATGGTGTAACATCGCTATAAGTGTTTGCATAAACATATATTTACATATTTCTAGATACTCACATGCCCCACCCATCTATAAAACAGATTCTCAGGAGAGGAGCTCATCCTTTCATATATGTGTTTAAAAAAAAAAAAAAGGCAAAATACAAACTTTAAAACTTCCTCAAACCTTCTTTTTGCAGATATTTTAAAACAAGTTTTTTTCCCCTTCAAACAAATCAGCATATTTTAAAAACTCTTCAGTTGAAGTGTCATTGATGAAATACTCCAGGCTGGGGAACTTCACTGTGTGATAAGAATGACTTAGCTGTGAGCTGAGGCATCCCAAAATGACAGTTTTCAGAAAACCCTGATTCTGTTTTCATAATGTAAATGAGATGATTGAGTGGCATATGGTTACCCCGTTGTTGTGACATAGCTGTGTGTGTTTCCTCTGCGTCAATAAAATTAGAACTCGAAAAAAAAGGCACTCATTGAAACTGGAGCACGAACAAAGCCCTGATTTAAACACATCACAAATACAATGTGCAGGGGATATAGATATACATATGCATCAGCCTGATCCACATTACAGCTGCCATCAACCTGCTTCAGAGGTAAGGACACCACAGGTCACTGGGGAGCCACAGATATTTCAGCAGCCAAGCTGCTGCTCCAGGGTCAGCTCATGGACTTCACCTTCTACTCAGTGCAGGCAGGTGGAGCCTTCCACAGTCTGGCATCATTTTATTTGAATTCTTGATTATTTAGGGGCCTGGGTCTCAATTGTTGTTTTTCAGTCTTGGAATTGTGTTTCACAGTAGTGCCAAATTTAGTGAAAATACTTTCAGTGCTGTCCCTAAAATATTTTTGACCCCGCCTACAGATCCTTTGATGAATATTTAATTAGTGTAACCTTGCTACCCCTTTATCAGGTAACAAGGACATGAGCATGTTTCCTCTCTGGGTGCTTCAGGGGCAGAGGTTCAAAAACCTGCTACAACTGCACTGTGCTGTGATTTTGCTGTCCAGATGAGGGACACGGGCATCTCTTGCCTCCTTTTTGTCTGCATGCTCAATAAATACAATTTTAACAGAGAATTGCAGCGCTAAAACCAGCGGATCATTAATTTTTGAGTATCTTCCCTAGATACTTTATCTGAGCAGCTCTGGAGCAGAACACAAACATCGAATCCACGAGGATTAATTTTTACCACAGAGATTACATATGGTAAAACGTGAAATCTTTGTGATGCCCTGGTGGGATGAGGGCTTTGGGGAGAATGCTTGTTTTGAGAGTTGTTGGAATAGAACCGAAAAATAACATTACCTGAAAAGGCAGATGAGCTTTTGGGCCACATTCAGGCAGGACTGGCAATCCCTCAGGAAGTGGCTGATGGCTCCTGTGATGCAGTAACCTTCTTTTTGTGCATATTGGCAGCATCTTCTAAACTCAACTTTGCAACCCAAGTCTCCAGCACGTTTAGAATTGCAGATGTGTGTTCTGAGAATTTGCAGTGTTTGCCAGAAAGACACTATATGATATTAGCACGGTTGGTTCTGAATTTTAAACCCAAATCTGATGTTCTATGACTCACAGCCTCAGGAAAGAATTAGATGAATATCTCATAAGGGGGGAGACACTGCCTGAATATCTTTATAGAGGAGATATGCTGAATAATAACCATTATCTCCATATGACAAGCTACCATTCTATTTAGGATCTGGTGTGCTGCTATACAAGCAGAGAATGCCACACAGATAGTCATATCTGGATTATCTTTAATATACTCAGAGTGCCAGAAATCAATGGGACTGCAGCAGCACAGACCTCACTCATTGCTTTTTCTTTCTGTTGATGTCCAGGATGCCTCAGTGACACCCCTGGACAGTCCAGGCTGTTCCAGCACCTCCAGAGCTGCCAGAAAAAAGCTGTCCCAGGTGTCCTGCTTGTGCTGTAATCACCCCTTTGGTCACAGCCCTGCATCAGCTCCAATTTGGAACCACACAATAAACCAGCATCTGAAATGTGGAGGGTATTTACCAGAGCCTCAAGATAGCTGATCTTTCATTTAGATAACCATGAATTTCCATGTACATCTTTCTTCTAACAAAGTCCCTCGTGGCACCAAAAACAAAAATTGGTACCACATGAATCTGGCCCCAGGTAGATCTGAGAGGAATTTCTGTAAATAATAATATTTATCACATCTGGTTTTGAAAAGTCTGGGTCACTCCTAGGCTGGTTGTTATTAAACCTAGAGTGACCTTATTTTCAGGATTTCCAGATTCCATCATTTGCTAGGATTTCTAGGATTTGCACTGGGCATTCCTCTCTCTTCCAGGGCTCAGGAGCACTATAGTTGGCTTCAAGAACTTAAAGCAAAACTGTGCCCAAAGAATTACAACAGACAAGTGAACAACAGCTTGTGGCATTGCAAGACTTGTGGTCCCATGTAAATCAATCTACTCCAAGTGTCCCCACTATAATTCTCTTTGAAAGGCCCAATAAATGCTCACATAAACTGATTATAAATCACAAATCCTTTAATGACTTACAAAAGGACACTGCTTTGCATGGGGAGGAGGTGCACTTCCATTTGGCTGCCTTTACTGCCTAACTAGGCTCACATCTGGAACAGCAGGATTTATGGCACCTTCAGGCCATAATTCTGTTAAAGTAACATGGAAACAGCTCCTCTCCTTGTGCATCTCTAGGAGATGCCCACACCAAACAGCTCAAGAGTAGCTGGGTTGCTCCTCTGACTTATCAGGTATTTTTCATTTCTTTTCACAAAGCAAACCTCGTGGCATTGTCCCCAAATGTCCTGAAGTTCAGCAGCAAGTTGTAATGGCAAATACCAACATTCAAATAACACACAATTTGCTGCATTTAACACAATAACACCCAAAACTCCTAACAGAAATGCAATATTCACAGTATCCTGGTGCTACAGAAATACACAGTGTAAGGTTTCTTTTTCTGGAGAGTGTTTGTATTTAATAACCCAAAAGGCCAAAGGTTGGAAGAGAAAACATGAGTTGATTTGTGTTTGGTGGATTTCAGGGATGGTGTGGGCTTTCAGCATTGCTTACCTCTTACTTCCTCCCACATTTACACTTCTTTATCCCATTTTCTTACTGGATCCATGGTGAGTCTCTGCATTTTTGTGAACAGGAGGACAATACTGGAATATTCACTCAGCTGCCCTCCAATGTCTGATCACAGTTGTTGTGAGAATAGAGGGAGATGTATTAGAAATGTTTGTGTTTTAACAAATATCCAGCATTTCTGGCTCTGTGCTTTACATCCCTGGGACCATTTCTAGACTGCACCCAGGAGGAGTTTGTGTGCTAATGCTTGCAGATTTGCCTTGTGAAAAGTGCCTCCATAAATAGAATTATCCTTTAAACATCAAGCTCTCTCCTTCCCTTCAGAGCAGCATCGTTCATTTTTCACAAGGTGCAAAAAGAACCTCCTGATGATAATGTCCTTTTGCTCCTCCAGAAAAGAAAACTCTTAAGGCCCTCCAGCAAAACATGTCCCTGTTTAACAAGTAACTGAATAAATGCAAATTCCATGGAGCTTTGCTTAATGGGGCAAGCAAGCACTTCAGTTCAAAGTTGAAGAAACCACAGATGCTAACTTAGGAGTGCTCCTTTCCTCTGAAGTTCAGCTCCGCACAGAATCAAGGAAATACAATCAGCCGGGAAAGATTGTAGATTTAAAAACAAAACCCCAAACCTCTCAAAATTTGAGATGCAACAAACTGCTCTCAGATATAGATAAAGTGATTTTTAACTTAGTGGCAAGAAAGACATGAGTTTTCATCCAAAATTAGGCTGGTGTGGAAGCACTGAGTACAGCAATGCTGATCTATCACACCTTGCAGGCTTTGCCAGCCCCACATAAACCACAGCAAAGCCTTCATCACTCAAATATTAAACTTTCAGAAAAGCTTTTGTTTCCTCCCATGCTGCTCACCTAAAGAGAATGATTGGTAAACATCTGCAGAGGCACTGCCTGTTCCCTTTACAGCCCTCCTTAATCTCCAGTGCTGTAATGGACCCACAAAAACAGTGACAGCTTGAATTGGACAGCTCAGGACTGACACTGCTGCATTACATCTTAAGAAATATTGTCTCCTGGGCTATTCAAGCTCCTTCATAAGCAGCTGTGGTCTTTTTCTTCTCCTGAGAATGCAAGATTTAGGGAGAAAAGGCTGGATTTTTTTTTAACTCCAGTTCTCCAGTACAAAGCTCCTGAAACATGAAAACAGCAGCAGCACCACCTCCAAAATCTCTCATTTCTTGTTGCACTATCAGATCTGAGTTGGGAGGAATTTCTTTCCTGCATATAGAAGACAACCCCAAAAGCTCAAACAACACCCATGGTCCACAATGGGTGCCCAGTGGCAATGTTCAAATCCACTTACTTCCAACATTATTCCTTGGTTGGGATCTCAGGTATTATTTTGAGGCTCAAACAGGAATTCCAGGGCCCAGAGAACATGTAGCGTGTAGCAGAGAGCTCTCCAGAGAAGTGTGGCTTCTGGAGACAGAGGAAAACATGAACCTAAACATTTCCAAGGGACAAAACTAATGGTGATGAAGTGGTAACAAGATTTAGTTGGATAGAACCAATTACTCATGGTAGGGGATGAGAGCAAGGGCTTGCTTCGGCAATAAGTGAACTTGCTGAAAGCTAGAACAAGTCATGAGCCTAAATATGGGCTTGATTAAGGGAAAGATTTTCAAAATTCAATGTATGGAAGTAATTAGACAGAAAATTAGAATGGGGAAAATGGCACCAAGTCACTTGGAGACACAGTACATAATAAAAGTAGATTCTCCTTTATGCATGACATACACAGTGGACTAAAGATCTGTTTTCTGATCAATCTTGCCTTATCACAAAGACATTTATTTCCTAGTCATGAATGACTGGATTCAATTAAAATACAAGCTCACCTGTCAATTAAATTGAAACAGAAACTCTCCCGACATTCAGAAGTGTTAAATATCACCAAGTGCTACCAGCAGTTGCCATACTTAAAACTTCACACAGAGAAACAGAATGTATTCTGAATTACTGTAAAATGTGAATTTCTATTACCTCATGGGGATGGATTTAAAGGAAGAAAAAGATTATTGTCCTTTCTAAAGTCTAAGGATTTAATTTTTTAAAAAATTCCAATAACAAATACTGCAAGAGCAAGATGATGTAGATATGCCAGGGTATGTTGAATTATTGGGTGACTTAATAAAGTCACTTTTGAGCTACACTTAAAAGCTGCCAATTCTTTATTAAGTTTATTTACTTAATCTGCAATTCCATCCAGTCTAGCAGAGCTTTGCTGACACCTCAGCTTAGTTTAGCTTGCTTAAGTGGGACTTTAATACATTTAAATACACATGCTCTTGGTTTCAGGCTCCTAGCTTATTTCACAACACTAAAAATAAAATGAGACACCGTTGACACCTGTACTCTGAGCACAATATTTCCTTATGAGTTGGGTCTTGAAACCGCACTGAAACAACTTTGGAATGTCCCCTGGAGGAAATAAATATTAAAATTTCATCTCTCCTGTTTTCTACGATCCACAGAAAGTGCACTACCGATAGTGGAGATTCCCAAGCCAAGAGCAGCCCTTCAGTCCCTGATGTGTCAAGGTCCCATGCCCGGGCTGTGGTTTTTTGTGGCAGGAGCTCTTTACCCCACTCTTGGCTCAGGGTGTGATGCTGAGGGAATTCCCTCTAACGTGAGCAGGGATTGCCAGGGATGAGCCAGTGGAAGTTGGCCTCTCATGGGAAGCTTTACCCTTCAAAGAGCACGAGGATATTGGAACTTTACTGGGATTTCTCAGCTGTCAGGAAGCAGAGCTGGAATTCCCTTGTTAATAGTGCCTGCAGATACCCAAGGGGCCTGAGAGGCAGAGTGATGTCAAACTGCTTTGAGCCTGATATCACCAGGCTTTGGGTTCGTGGCTTGTGCCTTTTTTAAAAGCAGGCCACCAAAAAGGTCCCTTCACACTTGGCTCTTTTTCATTAGTTTTGCATTTAGCAGGGTTGTTCTTTATTCCTTCCATTCCCCCATTGATCCGGGGGGAGAGGAGGCACCGAGGGGAAATGACAAACAGGCTGCGTTTGTCCCTTCCCTTCTGGCATTTGTTTCACGGGTAAGTGAGTAGAAATGGAGACAGCATGTTCCACTCCGAGGGCTGGGAGCACGGAACATGGCCTCCAGCTAGAGCACAAATAATCTCTATGCATGATGAATCCCTTCAATAACGAGGGCCCTGCTAATGTGGGATCAAATCACAGTCATTAGCTCTTGGCACTGCTCTTAAAGTGATCCAGAAATCCAAGCAGCATCCAGCCACGCTCCTGCAGCACACACACCAGCCAGGATTTCAGCTGGCAATTTACTTTTCTCATCAATGTGCTGGTACAATTAGATTTAAAAAAAAAATCTGATAGGATAAACTCCTCTAAAAACAAAAACCTGCTTAAGGAAATGATGGATCATTCTGAAATGAGGGGCTGTGGTGTGAATCTATTGATGGATGAATTGATTCTGGGACTATTTCAAGACCTGTGGCCCCGTGTGATGGATGATTTTCTACAGCAGGTAACAAACTATTGAAACAAAGCCATATATTCTAGTTCTTCTGATTTTCAGTCACCAGTGCCTTTCGAAACCATGGTACTCACAGAAGGAGTCACACTTACTGCAGTAAAAATACTTTCAAACTGAGTTCAAGCTCTTTGACCGTGATCCAAAAGCTTCACAGAGTCATTTAGAAGCATTTCTTGTTGCCTCAAGCCATCCTTTTCTTTTTAATTCTTTTGTATTATGATTTTTACATAGGCAGTAGTTATATTCCTATTCTAATTTATAATACTATTGTTCGATATTTGATCAATTGAAAAATTTTATTAATATCCTACAAGATAAATGATAATAAATTATGTATTCTCTTAAAATCCCCAAATAATTACTTTGCCTAAGTTAAGTGAACATGGTATTTTATTTTTAAACAGCACTTTCTTGCAAGATTTTTTTTTTTTGCACTTGCTTTCAGTACCTGTGCATCCATAAAGATATTTTACATTTTATTCTTAACGGATTTTTTAATGGAAAGAAAACCAGTAATTAGTAAAGAATTCTGCTTAGATGGATGCTTCAGTATTCCCTGTGTTACTGTTCTTTAGGGAACAGCGCATGGCAAAATAGATGCTACTACTTTATAAATGAGCTTCACAGAAAATTAAACTTCAGCCTGTGTTTCACATTCTCTCAGTCCAGATAAGGGATGCCTCCTGCCCCCTGCATGTATTTTTGGCAGTTTATCCACTCAAATAATTACAACTTTGGAAAATTCTCACAGCGCCCTTGGATTTGCTGGTTTGATGCAGCACTGGGATCATGGGTCTGTTCAGAGTTTGTCAAGTTGAAATGGGCTCCATTTGTTACCCAATTAGGCTGCAGGAAGTTGCTGGTTAATGAATTCCCTGGCAGTGCCTGGGACAGTGGGCACAGGCTGCCCACCCTGGCTGCACAGAGCCCTGGGAGCAGCTCAGGGGCCTTTGCTGACCCCTGCTCAAATCAAAGGAACCCTGACAATGAAATTGGCCTTCTAGACTGTGACAAAAAACCTGCTGACCCAGTAATTCCAAAAATCCTCGAGGCTCAGCTGACTCCAGCAGCACCATTAACACGAAAACCCGGATGCCTGGAGGAGGCTCTGCCAGTGATTCACCCTGGTTTAAACCCAGCACAGAACATGCTGCTGCTGAGATCTAGAAAACACCATCAGATGCTCAGATTTGACTATCCCAGCCTAAGAGGGGTGACACCCAGGCCAAAATTCACCAATTCACCAAAATTCAATTCAATTTATCAGAGATAAAAGGTTGGTGCACTGGCCTGCTGATACCTTTCCCTGTTGTCCTCTCAATTGCATATAAACACAGTGCTGAACCAGCCTGGACCAAACTGAGCCAAAAAACAGGATCAAGAGGGATAACATTGTGAAGTTGCTTCAATCCACACTTCCTTCAAAAACAAGTTTTTAGGATGTTGCCATATGATCTTCTCTGGAAGACTATATGTGCTTTTCCAAACCTATAATGGTGACTTACTATGCAACCTTGATTAAAATAGAAAACGTATTTTGGAAGCAAATTCCAAGTGATTTTCATATGTGCAAAGAGAATGTAATTATTTTTTAAATGTCTTGACTTTTTACTCATCCAAAAAAACCCTCCATAAGCCACCCACATTCATTGCTAAACGATGCCTCACCTCATTGCTAAAGTTATAAACCAACTGGACATCATTGGTGACAACATCTGGAAACATCTGTGCTCCTTCTTCTGAGATTCACTACAAAAACTGATCAGTACAACAGGACTCTGAGCAGCAGAGGGGAAACATGGTGCCTCTACACAGCTGATTGCACATTTGTGTCTAATGAAAAGGCTTAGAGAGCAATAGAGCCATTTTTTCTATTTGGGAACATTGGATTCTGCTCTGGAAAACACCTCAGCAATCACTCTGTGAAGCTCTCCTGTGTTGCAAGGTACCATATTTTACATGTTCCCTGTAATAAACTAGAATTAATTTGCTGTAATGTAATAGGAAGATCAAAATTAGAACAATATTTTCATCTTCTCTTCAGTCAGTTTGTTTCATCTAAAAGAAAAATCACAGCTTGAGCTGTGTAATCTCAGCCAAAGATAAATCTCAGTTTATTATGTATCAAGACTTCCTGGGAAGCCATTTGGCTGAATTAAGCTCATCCTTCCTTTTTTTGTGACAACTCATGTCATGACATTAAAGGTCACGTTCCTTCCTTTCTGTCACTTTAAATTATGCCATCCGTATCAAGAAGTGATTCAACAGAGAATGTAATGAATGCAACAGAATTATTAAAATCATGCTAGGTGGCTGCTTTTCATACATTCCTGCAGCTCCTTTTATGATTTCAGCCAACACTTTGCATTCTTAACAGGAAAAACAGGTGCCTTGAATATAATAGGGAATGAGTTGAGGATGCAAGTCTGGAGAGGAGGAGGGACTCAGATTCCAGTCACACCATGCCCATGATCACAGCAATGGCACCACACACACATTCATTAAGGAAACGTTCACAAGCATTCACTTACCTTCCTTGCAATCGCGTTTAAAAATGATTTAGCTCAACACTCTATCCCCAAAAGCATTCATCTGGACTGAAACAAGAAGTAAATAATTTAAAGAGATAAAAGTTTATTGAAAACATCTGCATCTGACTCAAGTGCTTAGCTGTTACTTTTCAGTGTCACTGTTTTACTTCTGTGTTGTTCTTTGGCTTTAAAATCAGAAATTTAGGTTTCATTTTTCAAACAGAGCACCTTTCTGTTTCCCCCACCTTCTGGGAGAGGGTCCCAATCTCCTTGCTAGCAGATGACTTGGAGTTCCCCCCCAGAAACACAAATTGAAGGAATAATCCAACTCTAAACACACCATTTATGTTAATGGTTGTGAAAAACCAGCCTGGACAATTCATTGCCACACAGCAGCAGAACGTGTGCTCCCTTTGTCAGAGAAAGCAGCAAGAACTCTGGGAGAAGGAAATAAGACAATACATTTTTTAATGTAGCTGCAGATTGAGATCTGGCTCTTTTCCACAGGTTTAATTAGCATGGAGGCAGAGATTAGTTTTTAGCCACACAGACCTTTTCCTGCCCAGGAAGCAATGACTCTAAAAGAACCTCTTCTTTCTACTCAGTAATTCCAGCTAACATCACTTTAGAAATTTAGATGTTAACAAAGCACCAGGACCTTCTGTGCCTCCCAGCCAAGCCTCACCTCCAGAAAAACCCAGATCCTAGAAAGAGATCCTAGAAACACTCTCGTGTATAATTCAGGCAACTATTCTCAATAAAGTCAGTATTTCCATTATAAAGCCAGCAACTACTCCCATGTAAAATTTTGCAGTACTAAACCCACTAAAAGTGATAATGATGCAGAACCATCAAGCTGTATTATAGGCTTAGTTCTCAAAATATTTGGATTTTATTAGCTCAGCTATGAGGCTTCCACTGCATGCTAATCACTCATTAATACACCTCTCCTTAGCGAGAGGACTGAGTCAAACATGCTCCTTCTAATCTGATTTTAAAGGAGCATATATAATATATGTGAACTACTTATAGTTTTGGACCTCAAGAAATAATCAGCAGCACCTCATTGGGCTGTGATATTCTGCAGGGAATCTGACACAATGAAGAGAAAAAAAACTCTGAATAATTTACAGTAAAATCTGCTTGATTTACCACCTTCTGTTCCATCTCTGTGGGAGACAGCTATGGCAATGTATCCTTGCAGTAAATCTACATTTAACAAAAGGAGTTACTAAGCTCCAAAGACTGGCCAGTCCAACTTAAATAATCCCAACAAGGAGATAACTAAATCCCAGAGAGTCCAAGAAAGAACACGGAGAGCTGTTCCATTGTCTGATTTAAGCACAGCTGAGTCACCACCAGGCTGGGATGGACCTGGCCCCGTTGTGTCAGGCAAATACAGCACAAAGACTCCCAGGCCAAGGACCTTGCAGTGAAAAAGGGATAAAAATGAGCACTGGAATCCAAGGAAAAAGGAAACAAAAGCACAGCATTAGTAAGGGCTGCAGCGAGCCCTGCTAGTGCTGAATTTCTTCCAGCAGAGAGAGGTTGGAAGGAGCACAGAGGAGGAGAGGAGTGTGAATCTTCCTGGAGGTTTGCAAGGAGCCTTTGGCAAGCAGGGTCAGGCTGCCCCAACAGCTCACACTGAGCTGGGCAATGCTGGCATCACCCACCAGTGCTCAAAATGCCAGATTTGAACATTTCCACCAGGTCTGGAGGCGAACACTCGGACACTTACACACGGGAATATGGCCCTGAACAAGCAAAGCATTTGTCAGAAGACAGCAGGAGGAAATGCTGTGAAACATCCTCAGGTGGTGTAGCCCAACTTTTAGAAAAGATTCTTTCTTAAGAAAACTGAGGACATTTAATGCGTTTTGGAACTGTTAAAAAAAAAAACCCAAACGAAAACCAACAAAACAGAACAAACACTATTTAGGTTCTTAAAATCCTACTGCTTAACAGGAGATGAAACCTTGAATATTCATTATCTCCCTGAATTGGAATGAGTGTTGGAAAAGGAAAAATCAGGAGATGGCAGAAACAGGGAAAACAGCCAGACTTCCTCTGTGTGAAGCATATGTGCTAGTTTTGTTGAGAAATAAGGAGAAGTAAGTTCAAATTGCAGCCCACAGGTGACTGTTTGCACTCACAGAACTCCCGCCGGCATCCTCGCCTTTCCTGCAGCCTTTCCTTTGAGATCAGCTCGGGTATTAATTACACAAATGACCCTGCTGCTTACAACGAGAGCAGGGATCACCCCACTCTTGGGGAGGCAGGAATTTGACCTTGGAGAAGCCTCTGGTTGCGGGGGGATGTTGGTGCTGGTTGCT
Source organism: Brachypodius melanocephalos (assembly GCA_013398615.1). Classification (NCBI taxonomy): domain Eukaryota; kingdom Metazoa; phylum Chordata; class Aves; order Passeriformes; family Pycnonotidae; genus Brachypodius; species Brachypodius melanocephalos. Next base: position 3,833,874 of record VZSR01001238.1, on the reverse strand, counting down.
GATGGATGCACGGAGCAGTTCCTCACACTGGGTATGACCTGGGGGAGATCCCTGCTGATCCTGGGGTTGAACAATCCAGACAGCAGCCCTGGACACGGGAGAAGTGTTTGTGACCCCTGAAAAGGGAATTTTGGGAGGTGTTCTACAGCCTGAGAGAGGGGAAAGGTCCCCTCCAAGCCTCCAATGGCTGGTGCTGGGGGTTTGCAATCCTGATCAACAAAGTGAATTCTTGAGGATCAGCTGCCAAGGATCAGCTTTGGAAAGGATGTTTATTAAAGCTCTTCTCAAACAAAGGTGTGAAAGATAAAAATAAAGCAACTGTTGAAGGGAAGGGAATGCAGGATGTGGTGCTGAAGAGGATGCTGAGAAACAGAGATCCAGAAATTGCTCTGCTCAGGCAGAACATTTGGCTTTCATGCAAAGTTTCAATGGCCAGGTTCATAAACTGTTTTTCTCGAGGTCCAGAACTCAATCAGAATTGTAGGCACACAGAACTAGAGGCATTCAGGTGTGTCTTTCCCACTTAAAAAAACCCCAAACAACTCAAAGGCACTCAGTCATTTTGTATTGCCGTTATAATTGATGATATTTATGAGGGAGAGAATATTGGCATTTTGTATTTCTTATGAAATTAATTGTTTTATGCATTATCATTATTCTGATTGGAAGATTGAGTTCTGGAATAGCCTCTCCCCCTTCCTTGGGCATTCTGATTATCTGCAGGAAAAAAACATGGGTGTTTTAATGGAGATATGGTCAGGTTCTGCTAAAATACCATGACAACCTTCAGAATTATTCACTTTCAAAGATATTCCAGAATAATCTGTAAAACAACATCAAATGTTTCATACCATTTTGGCAGAAAATGAAAAGTGTTCCATTTCACGCCTAATTTATTTTGTAATTATAAATCTGTTGGTAAACAGTACCATAATAGGCTTTGCTTTGTGCCTGCTTTATGCTTCTGAACTCTTAGAGTTTTAATATGTTTTCAATACAAAAAACCTGATAATAGCTGCTCCTGGAAATGACTGGCTGGATGAGTTCATCCCTAAGTAAATTCTAGTATTAATCACATACACTTGCTGGTAAGGGACATTAAAAAAACAGATAGAAAACAGTCTGGCAATTTTTAAACATCAGAATAATAACAGAGATAATTTATAACTGGAACAGTTTAATATTAATTCTACCGTCATCATAATCTTCTCAGAAAAAACAGGAAGACAATTTTTAATTAAAACCACTTATTGTATAAAATTGTTAAACCAGCACATAGGTGACATCTCACAAAACCAGATCCACATACTTTGGTAACTCCCTCTGCTGCACTCCTGAAAATGGGAGTTTTGGCTTTCCCCTGACACATGAGCCAGTGCTTTGGCTTCCTGTTGCTCTTTTTGAAGTTTCACAAACACTTAAGATAGTGGGGGTTGGTTTTTGAACATTTATATTACCAAAATTACAGCATGTTAATTCATTAACAGCCAGCCTTGGCTGCATTCAGGCAGGAACACTTTTCCTTTTTCTTCTTTGGGGTGGGACATTCTCTTCCCTAAAGCAGGAATAAGCACTTTCTGTACAACCACACAAAACCAATCATCAAAAGAGCTTGTGAGCTCTCTGTATATGCAAAATATATATGTAATTAGAAATATCTTTTGAAAAACAGCCTCTCTTCTCTGAATCTTTGCTTGTGTCTGCACTCAGCCTTTACTGCTGAAGGTATCAGCCATAAAGCATCAGCAATAAACCCTCTACTATTTGTAGCATACTCTGAGTAATTTCACATTTGCCGAGCTGTTGACAACTTCACCCCCCCAGCTCCCACAAGAGTTTTGGATTTGCAGAGCACACGGATATTGGAACTTCTGCAGCAGCAGGAACAGGCACAAATATTTGCAAGGGATCAGGAAGCCTCCCTGGTACAGTGACAGGCATTAGGAAATCCTGGCTTTGCATATGAGATAAGAAGTTCAGTTTACAGGGCCTTACACACGAATTCACCCAGGCTGGTATTTCAGCTTAGGTCAAGAGGAAAGTTCAAGTAGTCAGCTCCTTTCTGCCATTAAATAATTTATCAGCACAACTGCACAACACCCCTGCAAGGCTCTTCCATCCCTGCACCCAGAGTGAGAAAGGAAAGCTGCTCCCGTTCCTGAGAGAGGGGCTGTGCTGGAAATACAGATGTTTTAGAGGTGGAGTGAGCACTGGGGCAATTTCTCACTGAAATCTGTCAATCCTGAGGGTGTGCTTTTAGGAAGAGAAGTGGTGACTTAGTGGTCACCCCAATAAATCAAAGCACTGGCTGCACAGAGTGGCTCTAAGTGCAGGAGGGAATTCCCTCAGAGCCTCCCTCTCCCAGCAAACCTGCTCTTAGGAAACACTCAGGAAGGGACTGCAGAATTTAATAGTGCAATATGTATTTTAAATAGTGTGCAAAACAAACAAACAAAAAAAGAGTATACAGATGTGTAAGTATAGAAACTGAAGTCAAATTTCTATCCAGAAGTCAGGGCTCTTTTTACATAAACACACAGCCCACAAACTTTTAAAAAGAATGGTCTTACAAGTATTGTCCTTGATTTGTAACAGAATATTTTATAGAAAATAAGATAACAAGTAATCCATCCAGGCTTACTTCTTTCTATATTTACTGGAAGAGTAAATACCTTTATTTTATATTTATACCTTTCTATATGCAAACATCTGGCTTTATTTTTCAAATTCCGGTTTATATCCCCTACTTTTTGTCAAGATTTAAAACTGATTAAGATAATGCTTTAGTTCCCATTTCGTTTCTTAGAAACATTTTAATACCTTTTGATGTAAGGACTAAGGCCAAGCTGACAATGTGTATTTTGTTGTATTTTAAACTTCAGTTATCCAGACAAAGGAAAGAAACAGCTATTTATAGGATTTAAATTCCATGTTAAACTTCTGCAGCGTATTAAGGGACTGAAGTTTCAAAACTTAGTTATTAATTTAGGATGCAATTACATTATTTTCATTTATAGAATTTACCACTGTATTATTACATTAATTGAATTATTCCATGCACAATGTACATTCCATGTACAAGAGAAATAAAAACTCGAAATTGCATAACTGCAAAATTTATTCATGAGCACATTGTTGTATGGAGTAAACCCAACATTTTAGTTGAGCTCAACATGACAGTTCAAAAATTCTCATCATTACCTCCATAAATTTCCCCAAAAAAACTGATTAATCATCACTCATAATTTACCGTTCACCTGAAAATAAAAGAACCCCCCCAAACCGTAATTCAGGCAGAAATTCTAAGGAATTGATTATAAAAGCAAAAGTAGAATGGAAAAAGGGAATGGTTTTGAGATCCTAATGGACAAGTCAGCATTGAAATAAATGACAGTGGAGCTACTGTTTTCTTTTCCCTTTAATCCCATCCTTCCCTGAACTGCAAACACAGCAGGGCTAAAATCTGTTGATAGAATAATTTATCTAGAGAGATAACAAACAAATTTAGCACTTATCCCTATATGTATGTATCTGCACGTGTACATGCAAACAAAAGCAATTGAAGGAAAAAAAAAATATTTTACTGGGTAACTTCTCTGCAACAAATTATTCCACTAACTCCATGAAAAGTTATTAAAGTCATTCTAATTTATGTATTAATAAAATATGCAAAGAACACACATGCTATCTCTGTGTTTGCTCAGTACACAGGGATCCTGATAACAGATTTTACTTTTGTCATTTCTTTTCCTTTGCTCTCTTCATAAGAATAGGTTTAATTCCAAAAATCTTTGTGGAACTCTCTCTCTACATTACGAAAATGGCGTTAAGAAAAATCTTTCTATACAGCTATGAAGAACATTTTTTTGGTATATCGTGTTTTCAGCTGTGTTTTCACAAAGGAACCAAACCTTTATTCAGTGAAAATGCTGGAAATTATTCCTAGGAGGAAAAAAAAAATTAAAAATATGGAACTTAAAGTTAGTCCTGTCAAAAAGGACATAAAAAGTTATAAAAATGTTTGGATCAGTAACCCTTCTGTACCTTAAAAATGTTGGGAATTTTAAACTCTAAGTGTGGCTTTCCAAGATCTGCAATCTCCACCCCTCAGAGGAGACTTTACTAAACTAAAACACCAAGCTCAGGAGTGCAGGAATATTGACGCCAAAGCTTCTCATTAACACAAAATATGAATCAAATTTCAGGTATCTTCAGGCAGTACAACCCCCCCAAAATTGTGCCTGACCCTGGGTCTGTATGGACAAAATGTACACAGGACTTCAACTGCATTGATTGAGAAAGGCTCTAGGTTTATTTTCCCTGCATCATCCACGTAGAAGGTCATTTAAAAATCCTTTAGGCTGTGCATTTTAAATGATTTTGTCATGAGAAATTAATTTACAGGCTTGTGGACTTTGCAGAAATGATAGATTTCTAAAGACTTTTTGAGCAGTGAATAATGAACTTTGCCATCCTCCTCAACACTGACTGATTTAGTTTCCTGAATGAGTGAGGTCTTATCTCTGTGCTGAGGTCAAATGATTTCTGATTGGAAGCAGCAAGAATAAAAGAAAAATTTCTGCCTTCTAACACATCAGAACTCAGCACAAGACCAGATCACTCTGCTGTACAGCTGCACAGTTCCATCTGAATATCTCCAGAAGGAATTCCCAAGAATGATGAAGGAGACCTCGGCTAAAATCTGTCAATGCAAAGCAAGAATTTTTTTTCCCCTCCACAATGAAAAAAAAAAAAAAAAAAGATGTTTGAGAACTATAGGTGCTAATTTTCTTCATATTTTGAAGCAATCCCAGGTTCAAGCTTTCAATTTTTGAAATAAAACCTCCCCCTTTGACGCTGAAGACTTTGCATCTAAATGCTATAAAGACTGCAGTTTCTCATCCTAATATTTCCTTCCTTAACTACTCTGCACCAGTGGAAAGCAAACAAAAGATTTTATATCTCTGACATCTAAAGCTGCCTTAAAGAATTTGACAGTCATGAGAAGAATTAAATCTGTGGCATCAGCTTGAGCTTGGTAATGGGCCAAAACTTGGACATCTTTGATTGTTTAGAGGTGTTACCCCAAATCCAAATGAGCAGCCAGCACAACCAAGGCAAACATCTTCCTATATAAATATATGTATTTAAATATTTCTAGAAATTTTGCTCAGTTCCCACTTCACAGCTCCAAATGTCACCTGTTCCCAGTAGCCACACCCCAGCCATGCTGCCCCCTACCATTATGCATTATAAATTCCATGGTTTTAATACACGAATTTATGGCCTCACTTTGGTCCCCAACCCAGCTACACGTTGATGAATGAGATCTCAGACTAGATAGGTAAATAGAAAGAAGGTGAAGGATGAGAGCTTGCAATGTATAATTTATTATAAGTACCACAAAATACCAGTGCTGAGAGAAAACAAATTATTGGCTTCTCATGCAGTGACCATGAGAAGGTGATAAATATTTTATTATATAGTACTCATCAGACATTTGAATGGCTCATCTGTCCCATTTATGCCAACTAAAATGAATTCAGCCTATCAGTGGCAAATGTATTTTTAATGTTTTGCTAGCTTCTGTGGAAGGGGCAGCTAAAAAGTCCCTCTTCCCCAAGAATCATATTTTTCATTTGATTAAACACTGTAAACTGTTTATTCTTGAAGAGGCTTTTCATGTTCAAAGCCCTTTACATCTCACAGAGATTTCATGCCCAGTGTTCATTCCACTTTCTAGGAAGCAGAAGTTACCAAAGCTGTTTTCCAAGCTGTGAGAACGTGGTCTTTTGATGGGAAAACACTTGCCTCATGCTAAAATTAAAAACATTTGGAAACACCTACGGGCACTCTTCCCTTCAGAGAAGAAAAGTCGAGCCAGATAACTCCAAGTGGCCTTTTGTAAAGAAACACAATCCTGAAAAATCAGCAATCATCTGAATTCAAAAGGCCCATTTCAGTTGAGCTGGTACCTGTCACCTGTCAAGACTCTGCACTTTTGCTTTCCAATGGAGAGCAGAACTTCCAGAGATATTGAGGAGCTCCAAGAGGGGCATGAAGATAAAAGAACCTGCTCCAAATCCCTCATAAGAGTGAGCAATTGGAAGCTCTTTATACCAAGCCTCTGTTACTCACCTTGGAATACAGCAAATTATCTCAAAGTTCTCTTTTGGTTGTCTTGCTGTTCTTGACTGCAGTACTATCGACTATTATGAACAAAAAAAGAAGACCAAGAAATTTGAAATTCCTGGTTCTAGGTCTCAATTTGCTTTCCAGAATGAACCCGTTGTAGGCATTCAGGCTGGGAGCCACACTGCTCCTAATCCTAAATAAAACCTTGGCCTTAACATTTAAATCAGAAATCAAGATTAAATGATCCAAAAGACATTTATGCAAATTCTCTGCTTTCCCTTCTAGTACTTCCTACATCAGGAATCATCCAGGATCAGGAGCTGTAAATTGCATCTTGTTAGGGTTGACTTCTGACCCTAAACTTTTCTGAAATATGGGAATAAAGCAGAAATAAAGAATGGCAAATTCAACTCTACTTATGCCAAACCTTATGCTTACAAGTTTGAATCTTGTTGAACACCTCATCTGTTTGGACATGCAGCTTCTATTTTTCCTAACCCTGTCTTTATTTTGGTCTTTCAAAACCACTTCTCTCCCTGAACCTTTGCTGCACTGAGCTTCCACAGGCAGTGCTTTTTCCTGGCTTTATCCCTAGGGATGGAATGAGCAGGAAAACACAAAGAATTGAGAGTCCTGAAAATACAGCTACCACCAGCTATTTAAGGGCTGGCTTTTGGGTTCAGAAACAGGGAATTCCTTTCATTTCTACACATCCCTGATTTCCTTTGACTTGCATCCCTTGTAATCATCTCTCTGTTGCCATGGTGCGGATGAAGCTCTCGGTGGTGAGCGGGCTCAGCGTCTCTGCACTGACAATAACAAAGAACACAGATGGCCACTGCTATTATTCCCACTCCCTCTGCGTCCTTGTGCACTTGATGGAGCCTGGAAAATGTCTGTGTGACTCCACCCATGTAATATTGACCACCACAAAAGCTGCTGGAACAGCAATAACAAGATGGAGCACAAAGAGTTTCAGAAATTTCTGCTTACGTCAGAGACAGAGGGTCCAATAAAGGGGATTGAAATGGAAAAAAAAGCCAGGAAAAATATGCTTTGATAACACCTGCTTAGATGAAGCAAGAGAACCAACAGCAAACCAGAGCTGTTGATGGAGCTCAGTTCTCTGGTCCTTTTCCATGAAATCATCATTGACACAATGTGCAACATTAAAAAACCCAAAAATGGCAGAGTGCCAAAAATCATCAGCTGCTGAATGAGCTGATTCATCAAAATACAGCAGAGAATGCCTCATCCTTTTGTGCTGCCTATATCCTGATGAAGCACCCTGTCTTCCTTAGAGTTTTCAGAGGAATTCTGTCTCAGTTATATCCGGAGAAAATGTTTCTCTGGTGAAAGCAGAGTATTTTGGACACCGGTAATTAAAGTACGTCTATCAAATCTGAAGGATAAGGTTAGGAAATAATTCTTGTTAACCAAACAACTTGCAGGTGTCAAAATATTCTTGTGGGTGGTCCAATATCTAAAACTCAGAACAGCTGAATTTCAAACAAACCCAGTTTTAATCTGAAAGTCTATTTCAGGGAAGAAAAAAAGCGTGAAACAAAATTTTTACCTTAGTGTTTTGTGTTTGGACACCCTGATTCTGCTCCTCTGCATATTCCAACAGACCCCAGGTTTAGCACTGTTTCCTGTCTATCCATGCTGCATTTTGGGGATGAAAGCACAGTATTCCAATGTGCCATTTATCATTACGTTAAGCTACATCAAAATGGGACCAACATTTTATCTTCAATCTACTGGATTTTTTTGATTCTTGTTTCTGATTGACAAGAGCAAAAGGCAAAGTCTGAGGTGTTCTCTAATATGCAAACCAGGGACATTATTTACACTATTTGAAGTAGAATTTATGATAGACACAACTGGTTTTGAAGGTTATTTTCCTTAAAGAAATGATTTTGCTTCTGATGCCTGACTGTTTTGCATTTAGCAGCGAGTGATTTATGAAGGAAATCAGTTAAATATTAGAAGATCTGTATTTTTCTAGTTCATTTTTTCTCAATTCCATATATGCTTTTGCTCTCTTATGAATTCTGAGCTCTGTACTCAGTAATCATTCTTTCTAACAACCTAAATATGCACTGCATTATTTGTGAATTAGAGAGCAATTTATTTAGGAATTTCAGAAAATTACTTTTCTTCTGGGTGCTATTTGGCAATCTGTCCATTTTGTCTTTTATCTAGGATTGCTTCTATGTGACATGAGCCTTAAGAGATATTTCATACAGATGTGAATTGCAGAATTTGAAAAAAAAAAAGAGTTTCAAAGAAAAGATCCAGCTTTGATTGGCCAGAAGAAAAAAAAAAAAAAAAAAGCTCAATGGAAACAAGGCAGAACTAAGGGAAAAAACCTTGTACAGGGCTGCTTTATATAAATATATCTCTATAATGAGATACCCACAGCCACACCAGCCAGGATCTGACAATCAGTTCCAACTCCAGTATGAAGCAGGATTGCTCCAGCACCCTTCTAAATCTTCTTTCAGAAATTTCCACACTGAGATATATTTTTCCTAAGAATTGGAAGATTCCACCTGACCCTAAAACATTCGTTCTGGTGGGGTTTGTGAAATGTGCTCTTCACATATTGAAGTTAAATAAGCATTAAAGGCTCAGTTCAAGACTCACACGCCCACTGGAGGCACCTGGTGCCTAACTTTAAATAAAATATGGCCACAAAAAGATAATTTACTTTACACAACAAGAAAAACTTGGCAAACTACATCATCCACAGCAGCTAAAGAGAAACATATTTGTGCTCCACATTTAATGTGCTAATGTACAGCAAAGTAAGCAATTAGCACTGAGCTGTGAGATATAATTTAGCACTTCTTTTTCATGTGCAACCCAGGTGCCAAAAAGGCCACTTGAATTTCTTTTGCCTTCTCCTGCCTCACCCTACTAAATGCTGCATGCAGTGGGAAAGAAAACAAAGGCTTTTGTGACTCTTCCCTAACAAATGAGGTGAATTTTAGCATTTCAAGAGTCTCAACCAAAACCCAAGAAGGCTTTCTTAACCTGGAAGTAAGGTTAACTTTATCCTTTGCCTCTGTGCCAAATCTGCAAATTTTATCACACAGTTTATACAGAAATTGCAGCCATGCAGCATATGCAGAAGCCAACCCACTGGAAGGAGGAAAGTCTTCTATCCAGCTGGTCTGGTGCTCAAAACAAACCCATCCCACCATCAGAACTATTTTTGTCCTGGCTGGCAGCCACACCAAAACCCTTCCCAAGGCTCTTCTGCTCTCCCTCATCACGTCCCATCCACTGGCTGAGAGCTGGTTTTGTACAGCTCCTCAAACCTTTCCTGCCACAGGAAAACTCCCCAGTTTGCCTCTCCCAGACTCTCCTGAGCTCCTCCAGGAGCCAACAGAGACAGGACAAGCTCTTGTGTCTCTCTACTGACCCAGTTTCAGAACGTGCCAGGCCAGAGATCAACAACTCTTTGAATTTTTTTCACATAAAACTTCCCGTGACCATACACTGGCAGATGGCTGTGGATCTAATTTACTGATGGTAACCTATTTGCAGTCTGACTGATGGTAGACCTGGAGTAACAACTTCAGCTTTACTCAGCAGTACCACCAATGTCAGGCCCAACTAAGTGGTGATGCAAAGCAGGAGAAGAGGAGCATCAAATTCACATCCAGCCGGAAAACAGGGTGAAGGCACATCCCCAGAGAGTGGGGAAGCAGACAAGCAAAGCACCAGAAAAGTGCAAAAACCAAGATGCACTGGATTAGATTCCCTCTGGACTATGAGAATCTAGGCCATCAAATCCACATCACAAATATTACCCTCACTCGACCATGAATATTAAACTCAACTCAATGAGTGAGGTTTTCTTGCCTAGAAGAACTCATTTAATAGGAAGAGTTTCTTTGCTTAAGCCTTCACACATCCTTGAAGGCTCGTGTGCACGAACTGTTGTGGAACTCAGTTTGGGGAATTTGTAAACAATTTACAACCAGGTTTAACAAAAATCCTGGCCTGTGACTCCTGTGTGTGTGTTTTTGGAGCCAAACCTTTTTACAGGCTCCTCAGTGACATTTAATTAGAAGTCTGGGCGGCACATTCAACCTCATGTCAGCAAAATACCTTGGGTAAACAGCAGCAAGCAAACTCCAATGGGTTTATTTACCACACAGTTAATAACCTGGGTGAACTATTTATCTTGGGTCTAATATTTATTTTGGCGGAAAACTTGGTACACATCCTTTATTCTTTTTGCCTCCCGTACGTACGGAAATTTTAGAAATATCCATTGACAAATAGCAAAGTTCAGAACCTTCTCCTGAAAATAAACACTGCTCTATTGCTTTTGTATCAAAATGTTCCTAAGCACTGAACTCACTCAACAAAAAGCAGAAGGTTCTCTTGCTGTCTCATACTCGCATCCTTCACTTCTTTTAAACACACAGAAAAGCTCTCAAGAGAACATGTACCACCCTGAACTACTTTATTTTCAATAAAACCCAGCAGTGGTACTATAGTAACCATCTTCACCACAATTAATGTTGGAAACGTTTGGAAAACATGTTATTATTATTCTAAATTACATTTGCTCGAGTTAATTTTCATGCGTGGTTACTAAAAGATAAAGGGGCTCCGAATTGTTAATTGCAACCTTCATCCCTCTGAGATGAGATTTGAAGAGCAAGTACACGTTGCTGAAAGGTTTTCAGTTTGAGAATCTGCAAACTAAAGAAAAAAAAAAAAAAACAAAAAACCAAACAACAACAACAACAACAAAAAAACCAAAAAAACCCAATAGCCCCAAAGAAAACAAAAAAAAAAAACCATCCTAAAGAAAAGAGTGCAGTGTGTTGTAAAAGTCAGACTCCAGGCTATCAAACCCAAAGATTCCAGTGCCAGTAACATCCTTAATTAAAGATTTCTGTTAAACTTCAAGACCAGACTGTACCTCCAGCTTAATGCTGTGACAGAAAACTGTTTTATTCTGCACTTTTGTACTGTTTTTCCTCTTATCACCACTGCTGAGTGTTAAATCCTCCCTTGTCCTGCAGCAGCATTATCTGTAAGGCACACTCTCATCAAGTTGTGATGAATTAAGATGCACTGGGATTATTAATCACGGCACAGAGGGACTGGGCACTGCTTCTCCCCGCAGATTTTGCGGATTGTTCTGGTGACACCTTTGGAAACCCTGATCCTCAGCCCATGCAGGCCCCCAGGAAATGTTTTGTGTGTAAAGAGAAGTACACAGGTGTGAGTGAAATATGGAACTGGAAAAGAATTTGGGTAAAACATCAGACTCCCTCTCCTGTAACTTCCACAGCTGCACGTGATTGATCCTACAAAAGACAGAGGATCAGGGACAGGATTCCTTTTCTTTGGTGACAGAAGCAGGATCTGAAGGTTTAATCATAGACAATGATTTCTCCAATCTTTCCCAGTAACAGCCAGCCTAAGCAGCCAGAAGAAATAACTTTCCTGTTTCTAATCAGCACAATTACACTTCCTGTGCAATGATTAAAGTTCGAGAGAATTGAGAGATGTTTAATTCTAATAAAACAATAGATGTTTTATTAGAATTTATGCATCTGAATTTAGCATTGCTGCACAAAATTTCCTTTCAGTAGCAGTCAAGTAATTTTCTATTTGGCCCATAATAGTTCCAAAATCCTAAATATCGGCATCACAAACCCCAAGTGCAGGTTCAATCACCATTGATTTTTGATAACCAGCAGTTTTGAAGTGTATCCACGGAAAATATTCAATAATTCATTTTATATTCTGAAATGTGTAAGTGGGATATTTATCAGTAAATCAGTAAAAAAAGATATTTAACCCTACAAGTGAACCAGTTGCTGAAAATAGGCCCTCTCTGTGCTCACAGCCCTGCTTTTGCAAACTTTGCAGTTTAATTATTCCATGCTTCAATATCCCAAAGGCAACGATGCATTTTTCAAAAGTTATTGCATCGTAATCAGAGCTTTCAACCAGACTTCCAGACAAAGCCTACCCAATACCTTATTTATTAATAATGGCACATGCTTTGATTCATATTGTATGCATTCAGCAAAGGAGCAGCCTGTCTCTGGTGGGAAGCAGGCTCCCTCATTTAGTGGATAAAGATGTTTCACCTTCAGCCCTGACAGAGATGCTGAGGAGTCAAAGCTGTGGGTTTGGCTCTGTAGAAGAACAGGGAAAGGGAAGAGGAAAGGGAAAAATTTGGAATAGGGAGAATGCGAGGATTGCCCAGAAATGTGCGAAGTTGCCAATATCAGGGCACAGGTACCGCATGCCACGTTTCACCCTGGCACTGCTCATTCCTCCAGTTCAGGGAGCACCTACTCAAATTGGATTTGCTGTTCTCTCTCCAAAACTGCTCCTCTCCCTTCTTCTGGTTTTCCTGGGTGATTGGAGAAACAAAGAGATCCATGATCACCTCCTCAACCTGCTCTAAGGTCTTCCTGGACTTTGCTTTCCATAGCTGAGAGTTTATTTTCCTTTCTGCCACTTCAGGCTTTCGTCTACGCTCAGAGAATATTCCCTCATAAACTGCAATGAGACCTCAGCTGGGGAAAAAGGATTTAAAGGCCACAAGGAAACTGAAAGTCCTGTTTTTCTTTATGAGAAGCAGATTGGTCATTTTGCCTGTTTTAAAAACCACTCAGATATAATGAATCAATTTGTGCAGTTTTGGGAGAAACCATGAAATTGTTTCAAAAGCAAGTAAGAGTGTTATAAATCGACAAAAAGAAGGAAAAGAAAGCCCAGACAAATTTAAAAATACATTACTGGCATCCACTTCATGGCATCCAACTTTTTGGAAACTCTTTTATACTTAATACACACCACTGACTTCTTTTTAGGCTGAAACACTCTGTACCCTTGAAAAAGATTTCATCAAATCTCAATTTATTGGAGTATGACAGCACAAAGGAATTTATGAAAAGCTGGAGAGTATCTTACCTTGCCAGTCCACCAAAAACCTTTTGTACCAGAAACAAAATGAAACAAACTCAAAAAAAAAAGAAGGAAAAAACCGAAGTTCCATGTTTATTGCAGACTTAGTCGTTCTGTTCTGGGGCTGAAGTTGTGAATCCCCATGAAGTGTAAGGAGTTACCATGAGATCAGGGACAAAATTCAAGCATCTGATACACAGAAAATTTAACTTTCAAAGACTTCGGGTATCACCTGTAGTCAAGTGGTTGTCCAGGACTGGAGACCATGATCTGTTCAAGCTCATTTTTGGCATGGACATGCTGAGATTTCACCTGGAAGAATATTAACCCCAGCAGATATTCAAAACTTGATGGCCAAAGCCCTGAGGAGCCTGACCCAGGCTGGCCCTGCTCCAAGAGGGGTCTCAGCCAGGTGACCTCCAGAGATTCATTCCAGTCAGCTGCTCTGGGATTTTATTTTAAGGTTTGTAAGTATTAAAGGCAATGTTTTTTTGAAGAGCTCCATAATCGGGGTAAAAACCTCACTGCATCAAGAAACTACAGTAAATACAAGAAAGGAGACAACACCATCAACAGCAGAAGAGCCTGACTCAACACCCATTGAAACTCTCTCTCTCTTGTAGTCCTAAAAAAAGCTGTTTAAAAAACAATTCCAGAACATTAATATCCAATAGACATTCCCTGCACCGCCGTCTGGCCTAAATTTCTTTCCATTCCATTGAATTCTTGCATTAGTAACTGGCATTTCAGAGGGAGACATTCCACACCAGTGCTCTGTTGGCACTACCATGAGTTTCGCTTGCACATTTTGAAGTCTGGGTTTTGTCTGGGAAAATGTGAGTGCTTCCTCAATAGCTAATACCTGTAAGGTGAGGAACATGGTAAGAGATTAGTGTCTGGACAGATGCTATTGAGGAGCTCATCTTAAATCACTGCAAGGCCAAGATATTTTATGCCTATAATTGCTGCTCAAAGTTCAGGGTGGCATTTTGCTGATGTGCCCAAAATAGCCTTCGTGGGTGCTGTTGGAGCTGATTTGACAGTAGGTAAGGCATGAGGGGCAATGATCCAGCTGAATGCCTGTCTGAGTCATTTTGATAAGTGTACAGCCTGTGCAGAAACTTCTTAATTGCACCAATATCCTTCAGTGGTTCCTCTTCACAGGCTCTGTGAGAAAGGTCATCAATCACGGAGTGTGTGAAGTTTTTATGATTTGCTTGCTTAACAAAATACGTTTTAAAGAAAGTAAAACCAGTTAATAAAGACTTAAGGAGGTTATGATGTTCTCTCTCCTAACAGCAAATTTGGAACATGAATCATTTAGTATCTGTATTAGAGGGAGGCACAAGCTTAGTGCTAAACCTTGCTCTGCAAGAGAAAACATTGCCTCTGGTATTTAGACATGGCAATGGCAGTAATACATCCACTAATTAAAAACTTGTGCTGTATGGGGAGGGGCAGAGCAGGCAATCCCATAATCTGCTCCTGGACTTGCCCCTAAGCCCAGGACAAGGCATTCAGGAGTTTTACCTTTTTGATGAGCCGTGAAGGAACACAGCCTACACACAGTGATGTGGAACAGGTCTGGAGTGATGTGAGAACACAGAGCCACTTCTCAGCTCTCAGGACACTCTCATCACTTCCACACGGCCAGGACAACACTGGCTCTTCATCTGAAGCACAGAGAAAGGTCAGCCTTGGTGCACAGCCCCTCTTTCCTGCTCCAATCCCAGTGCTGCTGTGAAAAACGTGCCAAAAACGGAGTGGGATGACTTTATTTCACCGGTTGGTCCCTTTGCTTTGGAATAATCTCATTGCATAAGAAGGTGTTTTCATTCCAGGAGAGATACCAGGCCTGGATTCAACCCGTTGTGTCTAATACTGTGTACATTCCAGATCGCATCGAGGTTGCCATAGGAACAAAAAGATTTGTATTGAATGGCAAAATCTTCAAAAAATATGATCTATGAATCCTGCATAATTTGTTGACAGTAAGTATTTATTGCCTGAGGCCTATATCACTTTAAAATTACACATTTTTGCTAAGAAAGAAATGAAAACTTTGATAAAGCAATTAAATTTTACAGAATACTCACATTTTTTTTCCACTTGCTGCTTTTGGAAACACTTTATTTTTTTAGATTATACATGTACATATACATACACAGTCTCCAGTTAGGGAATTCTCCCTGGTTCTGCCAGTGGAGATTTTAAAAAGAGGAAGAAACCTGTCAATTATGAAAAAAAAAAAAACAAAAAACCAAAAAAAAACCAAACCAAAACCCAAACAAAATACAAAACAACAACAACAACAATCAAAAAACCCAAACCCTAAAACAATACCTTCTACATTCCCAGTGTCCCTTCCAATCCACCCCAGTCGCTCATTTTAAGAGCATCTGCAATATTATCTGCAGATACTTTTGAGCATTTTTAACATTAAGCAGCCCAAAAGCAAAAACTTCCATTGTATTTCCTTTTGTTGCAGGTACTTTCATCTCTGCAGCTCCAGTATTCCCTCCTCAAAGCCTTTCCTTGCAAACCAAACCCATACCAAGAAGTTCTCTCCCCCAGACTTTATTTGATATAGTAACAGATGGATCCCAAACTGTAGAAAGACACCCACTGACTTCAAACCTGGAAAGATTTAAAGTGCATCTGTAATGTGCCAATTCCCACTGATTCCCACATTCCCATGGAAAACTGTAAAGGAGAGGATTTTAGGCTGCTGATAAAAACATCCTGAGAAAACCCAGAGCTCCCCACATGGAAATCCCTGTGATTGCACCTGCCTGGTTTGGGGGAACAAAACCCCTTCTCTGGTGTTCCACTAAGAATTAACAAAACCCAAACCACGTTTTTTTCTCACAGGGAAGAGGCAGCAAATTTTTTTTCAGCGTTAGCCCTGAAGGTCACAGAAAATTGCAGAGATTCACAAGAAATGCCATAAAGAGATTTTGGACACTGAGGTCCCGTTGTTCTGGCTGCAAAGGGGAGAAGGGATCCCACCTCAAAAAGTGATGATCAGATGCCTCACTGAGAACTGCAGCACGTGATAAAATCATTCCTCTTATCCTTGCTCTGGGTAATTAAATGGAGAGAAAAAACCATGTTACAAAATGAATCCTCCCCGAGCAGCATCTGCAGCACCGACTTCACAGCAAACCCTTCCCACAGCCCATGGAATTAGAGGAAAATAAACTGCAGAGTTTGTGGAGTAAATTATAATACCAAATGAAATAATTCTGATCTTTTTGTGGACATTCTAGAAATGGAAAATAATTTATTCCCCGAAGTCCTTGAAGGATGAATGTTTGGATTTATTTCAAAAGGAATCAAAAGAGTCAGAAAATGTGTGAATGTAATGAATTTTGCTGCTAATACTGGGCAGAAGTGCAAATGGATCTATCTTCTTTTTGCCCATTAATGCTAATGCATGTGCATTGAAAAGAGAATATAATCCATAATATATGCAAAAAATCTGCATTATTGTTGGTAGAAGAGTTACACTTGTCCTTGGGCTTTAGTAATATTCTCTGCTGGTGTTCTTTTGTTTAATAAAAGCATCATTATTTTTTCTTTTAATTGAATAGTTACACTTCAGAGCGGCATTAGTAAGACCATTTTCAACTGAATTTTTGCTATAACTCCACCATCCTCCTCTTTATATCTCTTTGGGGACAAGCGAATTTGCCTCCAAAACTTGATAGGAGCCAAATATGATTGCCTTTGAAGGTACAAAAAGTGTTTAAAAACTTCCCTCATGAAATAAAATTTTCTAGTTTCCTCCCTTTCTAAGCCTGGTGTAAAAGATACAAATGTGGTTTAAAAAACCCCAAATCAACAAAACAAAAAACCCCAAAATACCATCATTACAACAAGAAACCCAACAAAAAAAATGAGGAGTTAGTCTCAATAAATAAAGATTTAAAACCAAACCAAACCAACAACAAAAAAAACCCAAACACCGAAATTATTGGCAGCATCCAGAAAGGTAAAACCTGCCTGTGCTTCCTCTTCCATGGCAAAATATTCTCTCTGAGCTCAGGTGGGAATGCACCTTGGCTCGGTCTGGTCTCATTTTCTCTTTCCTGTTCTTTTTTGGGGGCAAAACTATTGTTTTCTGCAACAACAAAAAGAATTAAATTGTTCCTGATTGTACAGAGGAGAAAAGAAATCCCTGATAGAACCGAACAATCCATGGCAGAATCTGTTGTCTGGAAAAAGTGTTTTTGAAAGCAGCAGTGGTTTATGTGTTCAGATAAATTACTGTACGACTTCCCCTAACAATTTTATGTTTTTTCTTTCCTCCTGATGAGGTAACAAGGACAGCAAGTTCTGCTTCCACCAGTTTCTCTAGGCAGATTTCTGTTACAAATATTCTCTAGCAGCCATTGTTTAACAATTCAGTCAATGACAGGTGATCATCTCAGGCAGATTCCTTCCATCTGCTCAGCTCCTCCAACTTCCAGATTGTAAGTCTGAGATGGAAGCACTTTATTGGGATGTTTTTCTAACACACCTGGACAATTTAATTCCCTTTGTTCCTTCCTTTGGATAGATTTGGAAACAAAGAACAAACATCTCCCCTCTGCACACTCCAGACTTCTGAGTGTAGAGAGAGGTTAAGACTAAAGCTCCAACTGAGGGGAAGGCCAACCAAAAAACATACCTCCAAAAAAAAACCCCCAAAAAATCTTAAAAATTAAATTATTTTCAAGCCACTTAAATGTTTTTTTCCCACTCAATCACAGTGCTGAGTCCAGAGAGGAATCTGAACATGATTGTGTCTCGTGATATGAATTAAATTTTCATTTCGGGTCCCATAATGGAAATGACCCTAATTCAAATTCTTTAGAGAAGATGTTTGCCCCTTGTCATCTGCTTAGATTTAATTTAAGAGAACATGAAAAAAAGAAAAAAAAAATAAAAGGTATAAATCACATCCCTGTGTTTGCTGTACTCACATGATTTTTGTCAGGGAATGCTGGATAAATAAAGAGCAAAGAGGCAAAGAGAGCACTTGAAATGTTTTGACTGCAAATGCTTGCAAAAATGTTTTTTTTCATTTCACAATACAACATTGGTAGTAGACAGCTTCCCTAAAAATGAGACTTAAAGCCATGATGGCCAAGGTAGAAGTGAATGGAAAAGTTAAATTAATGAAGTTTAAAGGGGAAGGACTCCCAAGATTTGATTGTATAAAAAACAAATAGCGAATGAGGGTTTTCCTTAATAAAAAATAAATAATAAAACCACGCCGACCAAATATAGTCAAAAACCAGATGACTTGTATCAGTAGAAAAATCCCACGGAGAAGTTTTGTGCTGCATCATAAACATCCTAATCCCACGACAATCCTCCAGCAACGTTCTCCTTCCTTCACAAGAATTTTACACGAGGGGAAATTTGCCAAGCAGAGAGTGGTGGCACTTTGCACCAGGCTGGTGCCACCACGAGCAGCTCAGCAGCACCGAGGCTGGAAATGTCTCAGGGTGTGAAAATGAGGCCCCTTTGTGCTCAGCTCTGAATTGCAAACCTGCAGGAATTCCATGGCATCCTCCCTGTGCTCCGTACGCACGCGGTCAAGGGGGCACCAAAAGGTGGGAGCACACACTCAAAAATGCTCTTATCCATCAGCTCTGATAATTCAGATGCTCAGATCTGAATCCTTGAAGATCTTGTTCAGCAACCAGAATGGCTTGGGTCGCCTAAAGACCTGCTGGTGATTTGGGAGGCAAAATAAAACTGGTTTGTTCCCGTTCTCTCCCCTTTAAGTGCTTGTGTGTTCAGGAGTGTGCAGCTGCACAAGCTGCAGGGTTGGTGAGTGAAAACAATAAAATCTACCTGAGCACAAACACCACAAGGGCACAGGAAGGTTTCAGTGTCAGAATTCCAGTGTTTCAGTAGGAATTCATCCCACAAAGGGCAGGACCAACGTTGTGGTTGTGTTTTCACGGGCTCCCCTGATTGCCAACAGCTCCTGCATTGTGTCAGAAACCATGACATTATTCAAAACGGGATGACACTCTTAAAATCTGCATTTAGATGAATAAATACAGGTTGAGTGGATGCACTTGAGGCAATCATTTAAGGAGAATTCCATCTTTTTTTTTTTCACTAGCGAGTTCCAGTTCTTTACTCTCAAGTTTAGCGAAAGTGCACTGAAAGGATGCCAACAAACACACAATTAGAAACGCTCAGAGTAATCAAGTAAGCAAAATTTTGATTCCTTATTGTGCTGCCTTAAAGAAATACAAATGAAAAATCATTCTGATAACCCGCTTCCTAGATATATTAAAAAGGGTAAAATCTCCTTCCACGAGCTTCCTGTTGGTAATAAGCATTCTGTGCCCAGATATGCAGCACAGTAACACAATTTGTTCTATTTAAATGTATAAGGAAAAATAGGTGCAAAATGCAGCTATTACCCAGTCGCTGAAAGGTATTTTCTCCCAATTCAAAAACCCTTGAAGACGTTTTAGGGCAATTAGTTAACAAGCAAGATCTGATTTTTAGATTTCGATGAATGCAGGAAGCATTTTAGACACAAAATAGGAGCATTTAAGCCCCCCAGCATAGGTGTGATGTCAGGGAAGGTGCATGGCTTTTTTCCAAATTCCTGCTGGAGCCTCTCCAGAAGGGGAGGAATAGAAGCATTAGGATAAAGCACTTTGGTTTTTTTTTTTTCTCTAGCAGCACAGGGTCTGCCCAAATTGTTTAAACCTCCTCTTGCTGAATTTACAGCTGCTCTGGGAGGTTCAAGGCATGGGGAGGTCTCCTGTCAGTCAATGGCATTCCCATTGTGCCAGCAGCAGCCAAAGCTCCAGGGTGGCTTTGCAGGGGCTCTACAAGCTGCACCTAAATAATTTCTAAAAGGTGCCCCTCCAGAGAATCCATCCCCTGCAGATGGGGAAATGCATTGAGTGGTCAATACTGGAGTGTCTGATTGTGTTCAATATCCAGAATGTTTCAATTCCTCTCGTATCCTGCAAAATGACAACACAGGTAACTCCAGTCCAGCAGGATTGGGGTGGAGAGGCAGGGTGATTCCGTGCATTTTTAGTGAATACATCCTTTTGGAGTTCCAAAGGTTATTTTAACCTCTCTTTTCCCACTCCTCTTGGCTTGAGTCAGAAACCTTTGCCGTTTTGGTGGTGGCAGAAGCACAGACAGTGCTCTGAAAACAAGGAACAGCAGTTCTGCTGAGCAGAGATCTGTGCAGACATCATTTACTGGGAGAATTGATAAAACACTTCAGAATTTGTCTCTAAAGTATGAATTGACATCAAGTCTTTCAACACATGCTTTGCTATTGATACTTGCCATAAAAAAAAAAAAAAAGAATAAAAAAGGATTCAAAGATGCCACTCAGTTGTCAGTGCTGTTTCACTGCACAAGGAAAACAAAATACAAATGAGAAACCGTATTTGTATCTGAATGGTGCAGAATAAAATCATAAATTGCATCAGACAGTATACAAGTCCCTGTCCCTTTCTATTAGCAGTGGTTGCAGGCAGACCCAGTGTTACAGAATGTTTCATCCTGCGTTTTTCCTTTAGGTGTCACATAAATTAGCCAGAAAAAATATTTAACTTTCCTCAGGAACAAGCTGTCTTTGTCACTTTGTCTTGACTTCATCTGTGTGCATTAGACTCTGCCTGAAGAATTCTTGAAGGCTGCTTAACATCAGAAACAGAAACTTCTTCTTTTAAACCACAGCAATGGCAGTGCCCAACTTAGCTGGCAGAACAGAAGGAAAACTCTCTCAGCTGTGGCATTCCCAAGGACTACACAATGAAATCCTGGATTCCTGAAAAAATAAGATCATTTTTCCACTCATTCATTCGAGCTGAAGGCCAAAGAGAAGCGTCTCAAGAACAGAAATATTTCTGTGGCTGTTTTTTGGATGTTTTAAGTAATTTGTCAAGACTAAAAATTGTTACAGAAATGCAATGATGGCTGTGAAAGGCTTTTCAGAACATAATTTGTAAAAACTCCAGAAGCTTTTCTTGTATGCCAGGACTTTGTAACATTGTGAATATGAAAAAAAAATATTGAGCCAGACCTTTATATAGCCCATTGAACATAAAAAACACTGACTTAATGCTCTATTGTTGTCATTCAGATCAATTCAAGTCGTGGAAAATTTCATCACAGAAGTGAATGATAAAAGGGATCCAGATCTCTCTGATGAAAGGCATTTCTCACTGAATTGTTTCAAGTACCCTTTATAAAGTACTTGGTTAGAAAAATAAAATTAACACACACAAAAGATAATAAAAACAGATAATTGTGATTGACCAAGACATCTTTGAGTACATTGGCTTTCCAAGACTCACCATCCATCAAAAGAAGAGAGCTTTTGGGGTTGGACTTGCAGAGCAGGGTGTGTGGGTGAGTGGAGGGATGCTCGTGTAGATGTTACAACACCACAATGTCTTATTTATCATGCAACGTGTTACCATCACAATGTGTTATTTTAGTCCTAGTATAATGCTTCCTCTTACAAAAATGTCAAATACAAGTGCTGTCTTGCATTTACAGACTGTTTCAATAGATAGAAGGGATTTGTCTTAACAAGAAAGAAACTCGTCTCTAAAGTTTAAAATGTATACTTGCATATATCTGTAGAGAAATACAAGGAGAAAAAAATCCATGTGGACACCATCTCCTTAAAATAATGCTGGATCAAACCTGAAGTACTTTAAACTGCATGCACCTCCACAAACTAAGAAATAAATGCAGAATGCCTCAAAGAACAGGAGTACGTTCCAAAAAGGATGGGTGACCATGGCCCAGAGGAGACAGCCCAGTGAGGGTGTGGAGTGTCCCTCACTGGGGAAGGTCCTGAGCTGTCTGGACACAATCTGTGCCCTGGGATGAGGAGGGACCAGAGGAGCCACCGTGGTTCCCTCCAATCTTACCCACTCTGTGATCCTCTGACTTTGAGGGAGAGACAAAAAACCTCAAAACACTCTTTTTCACCAAATTTCTTCAAGCTTTCATTGGGTCTGAAAGACTCCCCAGTGTTAACACACATCGGACATGAGAGTTAAAATGAACCTGAGTTAAAATGAACCTGAGTTAAAACCCCTGCTGTGTCTGTGTCCATGCTGGAATTCACTGTCCCAGCAGCCACCCACATCCCTCTCAGTGCTCTGCCACTGGAGCTTTTCTTTGTCTCCTCTCATCTCCCACTCCAGGGCAGAACAGAGCTCAGACCCAGCTCAAGAGCTTTGGTTTCCCTGCACAAACCCTTCTGTCACCCCATCTGCTGTGACAGATGCAGCACCACCCTAGCACAGGATATGGAATTCCAAGCCACAGAATATGGAATTCCAAGCAAGGCCAGAGAGGCACCACCATGAGCTCTGTCCTTCCCCTGCTCCCTGGGCCAGAACATTGGGATTTGTCCTCCAACTCACGACAAACTGCACCTCAAATTCAGGTTGTGTGGCCTCTCAGGCCCTTCAGGTGCTAAACCAGAATATATTTGCTGGAGAATGTGTGCAGCTAACAGCTTGTCAGACCAAGACAGGCATCCAGCCTCACAGTTGTTTTAATGCCACATTTTAACATTTCAATGCTTTACTCTTGATGCAAGAAAGGCAAGAAACAGCGAGCAAAACCCAGTGCTGGGGATAAATGACTTTAGGAAAGTTCCGTTTCATTGGCCTGGATTGCATTACACCATGCAGGTAAGGGAGTTTGAAGTGAATTGTGCACCCATGGGAGCAGCAGGGGTGGAAGAATTCCAGCTGCTCATCCCACACCACCAGCACTGGGAGTAGTTCTCTCGGTGCTACTGCTCTGGTCACACTCATTAGCAGCCAAAAAATTGTCCTCTCCCCTTAACTGCTCACAGGAACAGTGTTAGTCCCTTGAGTGGGTGAATTTTGGAGGTACAGAATCCTACCTTTAGCTACAGAAGGCTCTACTGCTTTTGATGAGGCACCTCTTGTGCACAACACTCCGAGTTCAATGAAACATTCAAAAAATTGCCCATGATAATTGAGGTAGGCAGGAGGCTTATTTCAGCCAAAGCTGTTCTACAAGAAATATCTTTCTTCTGATTGTGCTCCGCTTCAACAGTCCATACATAATTTAAAACCAATATATTTTCAATTATTTTGAGCTCCCCAAACAAGAGAATTTTTATCGATGTTAAATATAACCAGGTAATCATTAAAATGTTGCTTGTGTTGCAATTTTTTTTGCAGTTCAAAAAGCAACGTTAAAAATTTTTAGTTGTAAATGAGACCTCTAGGGAGGAATGGTTAGAAAGAGGTTTAATCAGATTTTCCAGAAGGAAGAGGAGGAAAAAATCCAGTAAAATCATCTTCAATTTTCCAGCTCTTTTGGAATCAAAGTCAAGCCAAATAACTCATGCATAGCAGTTATTCCAACAGAAATATGTTCCTAATTTCATGCAAAAGTACTGCCCAGGTGAATTTAACTGCATGACCAGAGATGTTTTGGCTGCATCATCCAAAATGTTCAGGTTTGTCTGACTGACATGACCTTACTATCATTAAATTAAAATCAAAGCCTTGTAGGGTGTTCTGAAATGCCTGACAGCTGCTAAAGCCCATCTCAGTGACATATTAGTGAGAAGCCAAAAGAAATCAGCTCCATCTTCCTTGAGCAGCAGCTCAGTGTTCAGACTACGAGTAGGCTACAAGTGTTGTCCATGCAAAAAATACAAAAATAGTAAAGAGCTATAAATATGTAAAATATATAAAAAGAGAAAATCTATCCAAGATGGACAGAGGTGTTGAGTCTTACAGTTCTCCTCTGGGAATAGCTGATTTCTCTCATTAAAATCCTGCATTCACATTTAGCATTGCCTGGAAGATGATTGTGCTTTACCTCAGGGGAAGAAGTTGCCTGCCACGCATCCATCCCCTGCTGCTCCACTTCTGAGCCACCAAGTCCTCTCCTCACAGTTTGCTTTTACATTTCCTCAGGTACAATTTTCAAAAGCAGCCACAATTCCGTGGTTGTTTAAGTTCTTTTGGAAAGGGGTCTTGCTGCATTCCAATGGGTTGGTGTGCTACAAAAGCTCTCAGCTCCCACTGCACACTTTGAGGCTGGGAGATCTCCAACCTTACAAAAGAGCTTTATTCCCTCCTAGCAGCCCCCTGAGACTACAGAGCGTTGTAGAAATAGCTGGAATGCATCCTGTATTCCTGCCAGTTTTGAAGCCAGTGCAGGATTTCTTATCTCCACTTTATGCACGGGTATATCAAAAGCCAGATAATGTTAAATGTCTTCAGAAGCCTGACTCAGAGAATCCCTTACCTCTGGCATTGTTGGGCACACAAAAAAAGTGCAGCTGTTTTCTTATCCATAGGACAAGCTGTGAACTTCAGGCCTTTGCTGTCAAATAACTTTATATAATCAACCAACACTTGAAAGCAAAATACACTTTTAAAGAAATAAAAGAGGAAAAAATATATTAACACATGCTAAGACACCTCCTTCCTGTCTCAGCATATTGAAGGTGACAGCTTTTACTGGTTCTTAAGAGATCCTTAGGGAGGAATTAGGAAAACTTCTCAAGGCACAGTTACATGGTGCATAAATTACATTTTATGCATTCAGGGTTAAACTAAACACAGGGAGAACACAAAGTGGCTCCACACTGCCAGAAGTGTTCCCAAAAATCATACAGTTTTTATGCAAGGACTGTGCTTCCACAGGGAGGGAGTTTGTTTTTGTTTTCCTCCTCTGAACTTTGGAAAAAAACAACCCAATATAGCACCTTGACTTTGAAAAGTTATTCAGACTGCAATTGGATGGAGCCAACATCACCAGGAAAATAGGGGGCTTTGCATCAATTCTGTGCTTTCTTGGCATCTAAAAGCAATTCTGCGTAGGATTATTTGGCCAAATTTTAAAGATTGTATTACTATTAACCATTAAAGACCAGAGCAGCAATATCAAATTAATACAAATACCTCAGGCTCTTCTAACACTCTTCATTTCTGTCACCAGGAAGAAGGGGAAGAAAACATGAGCTCCATGAGACAGCTGACTGTCAGGTTACTCAGAAGATAAGAACAGATGTCAAAAGAAATCAAGCTGTCTAAAGTCCCTATTAATTTGTTTCTTGTACACTGAAGGAATTACAACTGAGAGGCATTCAAAAGAAGAAACCTGATGAGCTATATTAATATTGGTGTGTAAGTAGCTTGAGGATAAACAGTGATAATCTCCAAAATCAGCAGAATGCTCTTCTTTATTTACCGAAGAAAGCAATATATCCTTGTATAAAGCCCATTAACAGCTCCTAAAGCTCGTGTGTCAGTGCTCAGAGCTGTTGAGTTGCAACCTCTGTAACCACCCCACACCCTCTCACTTTTGGGGGAACAAACCCGAAATGGCAGAATTTAAACTACAGCTGGAAAACTCCGATGTTTTCTGTAGTGTTTGCTGTTCTCCAGGTGTATTTCCACGTAAACTGTGTAAGAGGACTCAGTGTGCCATCTTCTCTTTGGTGAAATTATTTCTAAACCCCAGTTTGACGAACCTGAGGAAAGAAGTAAACTTTTATTTGGTGCAGTTCAAGAACTGCACATGTATTTTCACACAGCTTCATTGCTTAAGCACTATATGAGCTCTAATTATCACTGCAGAAGATGACAGGAATTCTCTGCTGCCATAAACAGTGGCATTGGCTTCTGGACTAATATTCCTCCTGCTGCTGTCCAAGGAGGGGTGGCAAAACAAAAAAAATGAGATGCACACCAGTGTTTACCTTCCAGTGGGATGGGCAAACTTCTCCATATGCCAGAACGAAACTGGGGGGTAAAATTGGACCTCTTTTTTCAGATTCCTCTTCAGTTCTATTCCCTGTTGAGCAGAGGATCGCAGTGCAGGGGATCACCAATATTTGGTGCATTACACGAGCTCTTCCCCATCTCTTTTCCTGCACTGGTAAACTCAGTGAGCCTGAGACGTTCTGCTAAAGGCTCCCAACAGTGGCACTTGGCTCTGGGATTTGCTGATGTGAAATCAGCTTGAGTACACACGCTCAGATTTAAGACTGGAATTATGAAATTAGCTGGAGCTGTGCTCTGCGGTTTCATGCTGGCTGATTTATTTGTTCTTTAAAAACCTTAACACATCATTCAGACAGGTCACAGTCAGCATGGCAACGTCTTACTCGACAGATCTCTTCCCTGTGTGCATTCAGTCAGTTCTGCTGACCAAGTTTTGCTGGCCCAGGGCTCCAAGAGCCAAGATCCTGCCTGCACCAACCCCAGGGCCAATGCCAGACCTCAAATCTCAATTCAGTGAAAGAATCAAGAAAAAGGTCAGGATACAAAAGATATTCAGGGAGGAACTGCGAGGAGTGGGCAGAAAAAGAATTGTGAATCAGGAGCTGGTGTAACCCAGAGTGAAGACACTAGAAAGAGAATAAGCAAATGGAAAAATGCATAATTCAAAGGAGAAAACAGAGGAGTGAAACAAGGGAATGCTTTATTACATTGCTCAGTTACAGTGATAAACCACAGTGAAATACACCTTGCTAGCACAGAAGAAACAGAAGAATTCAAAAGAGAAGAAAAACATGCAAAAGAGCCCATAAATTATTTCACAAGGTGTAGTAATATCTGATAGAAAATTTAGTGCTAGGATGTTACAATAAATAATCCAATAAATATTAGCATTACAATATGGAGCAGAACAATCTGGGCTGGAACTTTCTACTGAAGTCCATGGAGGGCAGGGAAATGTCTAATGCAGGGCTGGTGCTACTCACCACGTTGGGCAGAGATGAAGAGCATGAGAAATCCATCTTCAGTATTGTAAGTGACACCAGTTCCTAAAATATGCATCAAATGAAGCACCAGAGAGATGAAAAGGGCCCCTCTTCAGCAGAAAGCTCCAACCCTGCTGCCAAGGCAGGATTCCAGGGAAACAGCCACGTCTGGGTGGCTGGAGCAGGGCTGGCCTCACCCCTGTGCCTGCAGGGATGCTCCCCCATCCATCACAACATTTATTTTTCATCTGAGCTCAACGAGCAGAGAGCGAGACCCGAAACAGGCAGGATAATTTGTTCCACTAAGACACAGAAGATTTGCTCCACGAGTGCTAAGGATTAGACTCCTAAATTACCTGATTTAATTTTCATTTTATGGGAAAAAAAAAAAAAAAAGAAAAAGAAAAAAGGAAAAAGAATCAGGCACTTCAGTGGAAACAAGGCAGTGAATTTCAGTCTCCTGAAAGTTTTAGGGGAAGATTTTTCAGGCTGAGAGCATGACCTGGAAAGACCTGAAGAGTTATAATGGGGGAAACACCTCAGGATTTTCTTCTATTACCATGAAACTCCTGTCTTTTATTTAAAAAGTTCTGAATATCAGAGGAACTCTTAGATGAGTCTTATATGAATAGAAAATAAATGCTTCCCATTCTTGTAAAACATTATGACCTCAATAAACATTTTTCTAGGCGTTACTGTTGGGAGACTGTGTCCTGTATGTTATGCTGGAGTTTATGGTGTCATGTGAAAATGACACTTAAAGCCACAGAAAAACAAACATCCAAAGCAAGAAATGAAGTCTTATGAAAAATAGCAATTAAAGTATTGAGGACTATTGTATTTTTAATCAAACACACTCGTCAGGTGACGTGTTTATATTTGGCTCTGTATATGTAAAAAACCAACTTGTGCTTTGTGGAACAAGACCCAAGATGCAAATCATGAGCCTTTTTGAAACTCCTGTCATTTGTTTTGTAAATTTTCTAATCCATTTTCTCAGAGTTGAGGCAGGAAAAAAAAATAGCCAGGATAAAGAACAATAAACCTAAACCAATGCATATTTAATCTCAGTTTAAAGAAAACAATTTAAAACTCATTTTGAGAAACATGGAGGTGTTGCCCAAGTTTTACCTTGTATGTCAAGCTGATTTGATATTTAACATTCAAAGTAAGCCAAACAGTGCAAACAAGCTTCCTCCAGAACTAGAGATGAAAATGGATAGAAGCTTATTGATTCAACAAAACTACCATTTTAGTACAAAGTTCAGCTTTAAACTTCCACCAGAATAACTGAAATGGGGAAAAGGTTATTTATTTAAAACTTTTAGAACTGTATTTTCGGGGGTGATGGGGGATGATGATGGGGGTTACACACAAGTGGTGAACTCTGGTTTTATGAAACAGGAGGAAAAGGGAGGAAGGAAAATCCAAGCCACCACAGAGAAGAAAATGCCTTTTCTCTAAGAGTATTTTCTTCTGATTACTTGACATATCTGGACCCAATTTGCTGGAAATTTCCAATAGTATTCTGTATCATGAACAAGCTCTCTCATGTTTAGTAGCTCCCCTTGAGCTAATTCCCTCAAACCACTTGAACACCTTTGCTCCTTGAAATCAAGGAAGCAAATGCTGGGAACTTGGTAAAGGTTTCCAAGAGAAGGAGGTTAAGTCTGATTCCATCAAGTTTTGAGTTCCACTGCTCTCAGCTTTACATCCAATAGCCAGAACTCAAACAACCCAGAGAGCAAAGCACAGGTCCTGCTGAAGATCTCAGGGCTCAGAGTTTCCCTGTAAATTGCTCTGGCCAATACAAGAATGAAAACTAATTTCATGTAAATAATCACATAGGAATTATTATTTATAATGAAATTTCCCAAGCTGGTTAATTAACTACGAGGCTACAGGGCTACCTGAACAGGGTAGAGACACAAGCAGACACTTTGAGTCTCACTGCAGCACTTTCAAAATCTCGTTTCTGGGTACAGATTGCACAGACACAGAAATGCTTCCTCTCAGACGAGTGGCTTCAGATGGAAATACTGCAGAATGCTTTACAAAAACCCTGTCACCCACAGCTTATTTCAGATTCAAGCTGTATGTTCCAAACATTGATTCACTCAGTTTTTCAATTTTTGAGCAAAATGTTGTTTATATGAAAGGAGAATGGTCAATGTATGCATATATACACACATATATATGCACAATCTGCTTTCAAAGTCTTGCTCAGAGAAATGAAACAAATTGAAACACCACAGCAAATGTAACATAACTTGGGGATTACTAAATTTCTTGTCTTTTCTGCCTAAAAGTGACAGAAGTGGGAGACACTGCATACGTGTGCACTCGAGTAACTTGGCAGATACTCGCTGTAGGCTTTGTGTCTGACACAAAAATCTCACAGCCCTCCCTCTCAGATGTTCTCTAAGTGGAGACAAATGTCCATGATAATTGAGTTCACCCAAACTCAACCACCAGGGACTGCAGCAGCCCCTTCCTGACACAGGTCATCGTTTCCCAGAGTTCATGGCCCCACTTTCCAACAGCAAATCTTGCATTTCGAGAGTTCGACTTCACCAGGATTTCCTACATTAAACAAAAACCAAAAAACAAACTCGGAAAAACAGCTGGGCATGCCAATGGAATTTCATATAAACCTGAGGTAATGAGCATAAATATTATTTCAAATCTATAAATCAAAGTTATACATTCAGCTCTTGGTTTAAGAAGCTAGCAAACCTTTCTGCACCGTTCTCTCAATGCTTCTGAGTTTAAAAACAGGGAACTTGTTTCTTGGACTGCATTGCAAGGAGGGGGGAAATCTTTTAAAGGAACTGCAGTAGAGAAAAAGCATTCCTGATCATGTGGGAGGTTTTCACTAAAACTCGAAGTGATCACAAAACTCAGGGGTGCTGGTAATTAGAATCCATCACACAGGTTATTTCAGATCGTGCTCAATGATCTCATCAAACCACCAAACCCCAGGAAGCTGAGAGAAACAAGGACTCATTTTCTTTTAGTGAGAAAGAACCAACCCTTTTGACGAAAAGCTCTTGGCCAACCCAAAATCTGTCAAACCAGCTCCAGGGGAGAGGTGTCTGTGTAAATTCAGAGCACATGCTTCACCTTCAGTCATTTGCTTACAGTCTTCACTTTCCCAGGCTCACACCTCACTCTTCCATTTCCTGGAGCTGACTTGTTTATTCCTGAAATAACAGGAAATGCACTTTTTGCTGCTGCCTATAAAGGACTGAAATAGCAATTTATGCCTTTGCTTCACCTGCATTGTTCTCTTTCCTTTGTGGTTTGTTGCTTAATTTAAAAATGTAAAGTGTTGAAAGCAAGGTTGCAGCCAAAACTTTATAGAATGAAGCTTAACCCAAAATTATATCCCCCAAAATAATATCCGAAATAATTATAGAATAACTATAGCAATATTACAGTCTAATTATAGACATTATTGTAGAAAGCTTTGTTTTTTTTCCAGGGATCAACTGCTCCAGCAAAGAACAGGGCAACTGGGGGCAGCCAGAGTAAAAAGGACACTCCAGGTGGATAAAATATGTGAAAATAGATTGTAACTAGGTTATATGAAAAGCTTGAACCACATCTCATTAGGCATTTTTGCTTCTGAATTAAAGGAATAAAAGCCCATCTGCTGAGCAATACCCTGTTGTTCATGAAATACATGATTTTGTCTGATTAAAGTGGACTAATTTTCTGAGATGAAAGGAGAGAAACTTGTGAATGAGCCACGGAAGGCATTTTGAAACCACAAAAAATAAATCAGATGTAGCCAGTAATGAGTTTGTGCTGTACTGATTTCTGTAACACCATGGCTGAACTTTCCTAAGAGACCACGGTGTTTACACAGCCTCACCACCAATAACACAGGAGAATCCTAGGTTAAAATCAGACAGTTGGAAAGAGAAGTCACATGCAAGGCACAAAACACATTCCTTCCCATTTTAGATGCTCAGCTGCCAATCAAGAAACGCTTTTTCAGTGCACACCCCTGAATTCCCTCTGCATATTTTCTGTATAGTTAGAACAACCCCCTGGCCATGAGGTTAACCTTGCAGGACACAGACAAGTGATTGTTTTATGTTGGCCTTTCAAGCAGGAATCTCTATGTCCTGGTAAGCACAGCATCTTTTCCCAGCACAGCTCCTTCAAATTCCAGCAGGTTTTCCAAATTCTTTTCAGGTTTCGGAAAAAAAAAACTTTTTTGTCCCTCAGAAAATCCAGATTTTATTGCTGAAGTTTGCTCTGTTTGGGAAATTTAAAGGCCAGATACAATGGAAATGGAAGGATCTGAAGTTTTATAGTCAGGCAAACAGGGAAGTTCAGTGTTCCTCACATTGTCTGAGTGCCAGCAGCAGCAGCAGCACCGTGGCTTTGCTGGATGTGACAATGTCTCACCTGCAGGTCCCATCAGAGCTCTCAAAACAAATCTCAAAGACAAGCTCAGGGTTATGAATCCTTCTCATATCTAGAGAAATACTTTCCTGTGTCCATTAAATGTTCAGCAGAGAGTACATGCTCACATCAGTAAATACTCATATTTCATTAGTAGATTTCCTTTAACCTAAAAGATTTCTGTCTTTATAATTTAGAAATCCTTGCCATTTAAATAGCCTAGAAAACAAACAAAATAATGATGAAATGTAGTAAAATTTGCTATTACTTTTAGCTTATCAAAATTTGCTGTCGAAAAAAACCAAGCTGTTTCAATTGCACATTTACAGAGTGGTTAAAACATCCAAGAGCTGTAACAGTCTCTTCAAATATGATCTCTTTAAAGAGGCCAAAGACCATGTTTTTGTCTCTGGCAAACAGAACTGACTGGTGTTATGGTTAGTACTCATCACCTCATGGGGTTTTTAAACTCATTTCCAAGGGCCATGGTGTCATATTTAACTTCTAACCTCCCCCCACATTTTAAAGCCTGTGAATATTTGGCTGTGCCTTCACTGAACACAGAAAGGGGGAAAAAAAAGCAGCTTAATTTGCAAGTGTCACAAGGTTCACATTGTCACTTCGCTTCGCTTTCTTAATATTCTTAGTCTTGTTCATTCTACAGCACTAGTTCTACCATCAACACTCAAAAATAGCTGTGCAAATGAAGCTGCCTGTGGGAGAAGAGAAAAGGAAAGCAGGCAGAATATCAGCAAAAACATACGAAATAAATAACACAGAGCAGCCTTGTGTTCTCTCACAGCAGCCGGACACCAGGACTTTAATCTGCTCTCATAAAATCTCCACAAAGTCTGGTTTTGCAGCTCTGTGAAGCCACTCTCATTTCCAGAAATCCTCTCGTGTCCTCACTTCCCCAGAAGAGCAATGGCCAATGAGCTGGATTACCATAAATTCAGCAATCAAATTTACACAGCTCTGGAGATGCAAGTAAAATGAGTATTGTATCTTCATTTCCTTTGTGGCACTTTATCAACCTCTTCCTCTGCTGATGGTAGAAGTCAATAAAATCCTATTAACACTAAGATGTTGTATTAAGTTTGACAGTTTACAAATTGCAGGGGTTTTCATTTCAAATATGAGCAGCTCGAGATACTCTGGAGTTCCACTGTATAAAATTGTTAAAGCTGGAATAAAGTAGATAAAATAATTTGGGGGTATTTCTTTTTCCTCTCCTTTTAAAGAGGGCAGCAGAAGGAAAATCAAACATGAAGAATAACCTTATAAACCTTCCTGGGAGATTAACATCAGTCTAACCAGGAAGACCAGAAGAATCATAACAGATCTATATTTTGAGCAAAGCATTCACCTTCCTGTGGACTCCACGGGCTCTGCATCAGGCTCTGCTGCTCTCTCTAATCACAAGGAACTGCCTTTGCAAAATGAGAACCACATCCTAGGAGAAAAAGGCTTAAAGCAACTGAACACTTAAAAAGATAAATAAATAGATACACCAGCAGCAGGGATGGAGTTGGCACCTTCAGAAACAGCAGTCAAGGGTATGGCTGACCAGCTGGCAAATGGATCAGGAATCATGCCAGAACAAACTTGGGGGCAAATCTAAAGCTATTCCTGCAACTGGGCAAATTGCCATCATTTCTGCACTTATCCACCTGGTGATTTAAATTCCCATTAAATGATATTTGAAGAAAACAAACATCAGTCCCAGTTGGTGCTGTTCTTCCAAAGATGAAAGGTGTTCTCTCAGAGAGGAGCACGTCAGCAGAAGGCGTTTAAGCAAAATCTAGAAACCTTTCCTAAATTAAAGATGTAAATGCAAATCAAGTGACTGGAAATGTGAAGAAAACAACAACAACAACAACAAACTCTTTCTTTCTTTTGTTTTACTTCTTTGGAAAAAAAAAAAAAGGCACATCTGTTTTAACTAGAATTACAAAGCCTGTCAAAAATTTCGTAGTTACTGGATTCCTCAAGGATAGGGATTCTCCCAATTAAGCAATTGATTAAATCAGGAAAGCATCACTCAGACATTCCAGTCAAAAAATAATACCGGGTTTGTATCCACAGCCTTTTTAATACCAACAATTCCAAACACCACCGAGCTGGTGGCTATACATAGATTCCTCAGATCACCACTCTCACTGCAGAAGACAGTCTTGGACTGCTCACAAGACAGAGTGGGAGGCTTTATTTTGAAGCAAACATTGCCTCCAGTAAAGGATGTTTGCACACAGCAATAACTCCCCAGTGTTTAGGGCCAGGAGCATTCATAACACCCACTTATAAACACTCAAATATATATATATATATATATATATTTTTTTTTTTTTGCTATAAACGATTCATCACAGCAGGAAAAAAAAAAACCCCAGAAAAAACCCCAAAACAACCTTCTCCTGCTTCAAGTAATTTTGTCCAGCTATGATAGCAGGTGGATCATATTCAGCCATCTCTCCATCACCCTGCCTGCAGAGCATTCCCACATTCACAGCCCCTCAGATATCCATGGACACTCCAAAGGTGCTTCCCTGACATCTGATGCTGCCTGCTCTCCCTCTGCTGTCCTTGAGCTCGGGGGGAGAAGGGCAGAGTGGCAGAGTTCTGTGAATTCAGCACCACAGTTAATTTATTGGCACTGTGATATCGCTGCTTTAAGTGGTTGGGAGTTCAATCTTGCAGGCTTAAATTTCACCCTAAGAGGCAGAACGAAAAGATGTCTCTGTGTAGTGCTTAGAGAGAATAATCTGCTTGTGAAGGTAGAATTTCAGGGGTGAGAACTGAACAATACATGTAAGCACCTGTGTTATTTACTTATTTGTGATGCATGACCTGTCTAACCGCCAATTAAAGCTTAGAGCAGGCCAAGTGACAGCTTTACACTGCCAACCTCCCTAAAATCAGCCACAGTGGAAGCCAGGGTTTGGAAATAAAACTCATAAGCCCGGCGAAACAACATGTGAAAGCCTTTCTTCCCAAAACATTGGTTGTGATTTGTACCGTGTCACCTCATCAGACCTTTGCATTCAAAGCCACACATTCAATGTGTCAGATGTGGGCAGCCACAGCACCCCAGGTACAGGGTGTATTTTAGCACCTGGTACATACTGAGAACAGATTGTTTTGAGTGCCCAAACCTCTGAAGAAAGGCAGGGATTTTAATATTTCTCCCCAGCCAAACTGAAATAATTGTGTGCTGTCAAGTCAGCGGTGAAAGATGAGCACAGAGCACAGGACAGACCTCCCTGCCTTGTTGTGATATCATTATGAGTGATGCATTTTTAGCTTTATATCAGGAGACAACATCCCTTGGTATTTTACTGCCGTGCTGACTAACCAAATAAAGCACGTGGACCCTTTTTATTTTGTGGTTCATCCGTTTTATGTTCCTATTTACTTGCCATACATTTTAAATCTGGTGATACCCAAGGCAGGCAGCTCCAAATATGCTGTTTTAAGAGATATCAGCTGACTGTCTTTGATTTCATAAAAGCCTGTTTTCAAAATATTAGCTGTCTACATGGGTATTTTTTCTTTTTTTTAGTGCACGATGTAACAGTCAAAGGAGAGGCAAAGCAGGTGGAAAACACAATTACAGATTCTTCTCTAAAGGGGGGAAATACCCCATGGTGGCACTACAAAAGTTGATTTTATACACTCTGCTGGATGAGGCACAGCCCCAGATTCCTTGCTGCTTATATATAACACGTTTATTTAGAATTTAAGAGAAATTTGTGTATTCAAGCAATCTCCAGCCTGCCTTGATTAGCTGATTAACTGAAAGGTTTTTGTTCCACAAGAATCTATTGTGTCAGAATCCTTGATTTCAGCTCGTCTACACAATAGCAAATAAAGTGTTAGAAACAGAGGCCTTTAGAGGGGAAGCTCTGTGAAACACAGCAGAAAAGTATTTATGTTTACATCTGCCTGCCTTAATTTCTTGGTTGGTTTTTTTTTTTCCATCAACACAACTCATTTGTTAAATCTTTGACTTCCTTAGCCCCTCCTGCATTCCCTGATTCAGCAGGATCCCTGTCAAACACCTGGTGCTCTGCTGTTCCTGAGTAGCCCAATTATCACTTGGATTGCATCAAAATTAGGTTCTTTTTCAAATGGCTCAGCTGCCCTCTCTTGAGATTATTTTCGTGCTCAAACCGTGGCTCTCGAACAAGGGGTGTTGTACGATCTAAAGCAAATTTCCTCCCCCACTCTCTCCTTTCATCTCTCCCAGGCTCACAACAGGGTGAGAGACAAAAATAGAAGCGGAGATGTGAGGAGCCAAAACACAAAGGAGGCAGAAATCCACTGTTACCAAAAACCAAGAGACAACAGCTCTGAAATGGGTGGGAATGGCTGCAGGAGAGCTGCAGGTCCAGGTGACCTTCCAGAGATGCCCAGCACACATCTGATGAGCTGAACGCTCTTCAGGCAAACTCCAAATACAAATCAGGCCACATCTGTGCAGAAGACAAACACTCTCAAACAAACCAGCAGTCTTAGGTCACTTCTTTTGAATAAATTCCATCAGATGAAAGAACAAGAACACTTTACTGTGGGAATTTGGGTGAAATGGCAAAGCATCCAGTTTGGGAAAGTATAAGGTATATGTGTTCTTGATCAAAATACTGTATTCAAGTGACAGATTACATTGAATTCTTTAAGAGAATAACGAAAGATTAGATCACAGTACTGAGAAAAAGGATTTCATAATAAAGCAAAATACATTAGCAGTGTTGCTGCAAAGCAGTAAATACATGTGCTGCTCCCTCTGGGAGCTGCAATCTACTGTTACACTGATCTGATGCTTTCCTTATGAGTTAAATTGTCCTCTTTTTAGGAGTTCAAGCTCAATATAACTCTTCTCTAAGCATTGAGGAACCATAACAATTTTTTATTGAACAAAAAAACAAACAAAACTAAAAACATTGTCTCTTCACTCTGAAGAATTTAGCTTAACCTGAGTATAACAAAGTGACTTAGGCACAGGGAGAGTTGCCTGATTCTCTCCAGAAGAATCAAGGCAACCAAGGGTTAATCAATTATCTAGAATAAAAGCAACCTTGAGGTCTAAACTGCAGATTGGATTTTTCACATAGAAACAATTCTATTAGTCACAGTAACAAAAAGTACTTTGGAAATAAACCCACAACAGAATAAAAATAATATTCATAAGAAAACCCAATACTTAGGAAAAGTAAGTTTATAATTTAGCACAATGTTACCAACATTAAGAACTTCATTCTCCTACTAAACTTCTGAAGTTTTAAATCTCCCAAACTCTTTCCCAACTGGGAACAGGAAAAACAAACAAAAAAACCCCTGTATGGAACAACATTTTACATTAGTAAAATTGGCTAGAAGCCAAGTTTAAACAAATTCAGGATCTTTCCAGGGCCCATTTAGGGGTCCATGTCTATTTTGGAGTGCACTTCAAGCGCATTTACCATAATAATACAAAGTAAAATGGGCATCAAATCTGCAGCTTAATAAAGTCACCAGCTACAGCAAGTTTCTGCTTATTGACAGCACTTTTAGAACACTGACCAGGATTAAAAAGGCACCTCTTTTTATAAAAGAACATCTCTGCTTTCAACCTCTATTCCCAGATGTTTACACTATCTGTTCAAAGACCTATTAGATCTAAACTCTTTGATATATGACCAGCTACTTCTGCACAGCTTTTTGTTCACTGAAACCTAAACCCAGCAGGGAAAAGGACAAATCAGTTCTTTTATCAAATGTTTTCAGTATCAATTCACTATGAACAGAAATGTTCTTTGCTTGCTTTTTCAGCGCTCCAGTACATCGTGAGTTTAGAAGGATGAGGGAAGCAGGACAAAATTCACATCTTTACTAATAAATTGTTAAATCTATTATTTCTGAGAAACAGAAATAT
The DNA here is from genome assembly GCA_013398615.1 of Brachypodius melanocephalos. Taxonomy (NCBI): domain Eukaryota; kingdom Metazoa; phylum Chordata; class Aves; order Passeriformes; family Pycnonotidae; genus Brachypodius; species Brachypodius melanocephalos. The sequence continues at coordinate 3,796,684 of VZSR01001238.1, read as the reverse complement.
GAGCAGTTTTAGTTTTGAATAAAGATTGCAATGTAAAGTTCTGGATATACACTCTGAACATAATTACTTTTTTCTCCCCTCAAACACCACTGCTGTGAGTGCCAATCTGTTCAGTCTGGGGTAAATTCTGACATTCCTTATGCAAAATATTTAATTTTAAAAACTGAGAAAAAAATCTTCAGATTTAGTTCATTTATAGCAGCAATGAGAAGCACATTAAGTCAGGAATTAGTGAATAAAATACATCCAGCAAATCTTAATTCATTTCTTGAATGAGAGAAAGCTTCTCTTGCAAAACCCAGGAACTCAACCCAAACCTCAAACAACATAAGCAAAAAAAGAAACCAAACATTTCAATCTTTCAAAATGATGTTCAGGATCTAGGCAGGGTTCTAACTATACATACAGAATAATAAATACCTATCACTGACAGTATGAAAACAAACACTGACCAAAACAAATTTTTGGTATATTAAACCTAAAAAACTTTCAGCATTAAATTTGGAAATTTTTTTGATGAAGTGGGTTTCTGAAAGCAAACAGAAAATATTAATTGTTCATCTTTGCTAATAATGCTAAACCATGTCCACAAACCAGCATTTAAAGCTGTATTATTTCTTCAGGAAAGGAGTTCTCACACAGATTTCTCTCCATCTCTGCACAGAGGTCTAAAACTAAATGATGCATGAATGCATATGGATTCAAAGTTCAACTTCTTCAATCAAAAATCCAAAAAGCACTGCCAAAGAAGGAGGAAAAACACCAGCAAAACCGAAAAACAGCATCTGCTGATATTAAACTCTGACTTTGCCACTGTGAACAGAATTACAAAGCCTCGTGTAATGACAGAATAATTAGGCATCCATAAAGCAATCATTGGAACGTTGTCAAAAGTCGAGTGTTTGGGAGAAATAATAAAAAAAGATACAAATATCAGCACTTTCCCCAAGTCTGTGCTTTTCGCTTCCCCTGACTGACTGCAATCAATGAGTCAGCTGCAGAGGGTCGAACACAAGTGGGATAAAATGGCACCTTATGAAGTAACTGCCTTCATAGATCTCCCCAAACGAGTCCCAAAGCCATTCATCAATATCCCACCCCGGGCAGCCGGGAGGGGAGCAGGAAAAGCTCACTCTGGGATTCCATTTGCAGCCCATAAATCAGCATTTCTTACATTCCGTGCCACCATTAAGTGAGGAATGAGAACCTCCACTATCATTAGTAGACAGCTAACAAGGCATTAACATTTTCATTAACAGTGTTGACAAATCCAAATCGATTTTAAAAGCTCATTTGCATCATATCCTAAAATTGTGAAGTAGAAGGGAGCAGTCTGACAACTTGATTATATGCTAGAGCTTGAATTTTTTTGTTTTTCTGCTTATGTGTAGCTGTGAACTGCACGTCACATCTGGTTATGTTCTGGTGCCCTCAGATATTCAGTTTGCAGCTGCTGTATTAATGCTCTTGTGCACACAGAGACCTGAAACACGCAGAGGTGATGGTTTTTGAGAGTGTTCAGTTTGTGAGACATCATGGTCAGAGCTCTCATTTCACTTGCACTGGACCAGAGACTGGCACCAGATCCTCTCCCACTTTGTCTCCTGACTTTTTTTGACTCCTTTTTGCCTGGAATCAGGAAGGATCAGTCCCAAAAGAGGCTCAGCAGCTATCCAAAATGAAAGTCTATAATGGACACAAGACAACGGTGACTTCCTTTGAATTCCAATACATTATCTGCTATTGCTTTCAAATGTCATTAAAAACCCTTCAGCCAAATTAAGCACTGCCATAAAGAATTAAAAAAAATTCATTCTGTAATTGACAGCCTCTAAAATGGACTAATTAAATCATGTCTCAATATTCCAATTTTGGTACACAAATAGAAGAAATAATCTTTCTTCCTTTTTGCAAAAAAAAAATTGTGGTATGATAGAGAGTAAGCAATTCTGAGAAACAGGTTCACACCAGCATGTGTTCAGAAGAGGAAGAATATTACAGTTTCAAATACATAGATACCATAACAGCAAAAAACATAATGTTTATGGTAGACACTAAGGAGAATGCATTTTTCAGTCATACATTTATGGCATTAGCGAGAGTTATATGCATTTGGCAAGATGATATTTTAATTAGAAGTAACAGCAGCCTATTATAGCCACAAAGAAAAATAGAAGGTTTAAAAAAAAAATCATTCTGGATTTGGGTGTGCTGTGCACAGCCTCTATCAGCTGCTTTCATCCCTCTCTCTAGAGAAGCACAAACAGGCATCAGAGTTGCATTTACCTTCTGCCATTTCCACCTGTAGTCACAGGGCTGAAAAATGAAAGCAAAAGTGCTACTAATTAAGTGGGTTTGAATCAGACACTGCTTGCCCAGAACAACTATTTCAAAATTGATCTCCCATAAATTCATCTTTGCAGCCTCAGCTGACATGCTTTGCCATTTTGGTGGCAGGGAGATGAAGAGCAACCAGTGCATGATGTGGAAGTTGGTATTTCCCTCTCACTGGGTAACAAAAACCTCTCATGCTGACTTGTCTGGCTCCACTGACAGTGACAAGCAAGGGCTTATCTCTGCTGCCTTGCAGGGCACTCACAGCTCTGAGGCTGTTCCACAACCTCTGTCCCTCAAGGTGGGCAAACTCTTCTCTAGACTGCAAGGCAGGACAAAACAAAAAAAAAACCCAAAACATACAACCCTCCCCAAAAATAAACAAACAAACAAAATCACCAAAAAAGCCCCCCAAAACCAACCAACCAAAAAAACCTCCACAAAACCCAGCAAAACAGAAACACAACCAGAAGAACCCCACCACCGCCAGCCATGAAAAGCGTGTTTAAAATACACCAGCAGTGTTTGAAGATATTTTAGATGACTGATGTCAAGAGCAACGTCCTTGATAAATATTAAGTATTCATTTAAAGTTTCTGATGTTTTAATATTCCTAAAAGTCACACTAGGAATTCTCTTTCAAGATCCAGACAGTTCTACCAGAACTGGACACTTTTGAAGTGTTTGCTTTTTAATACCGGCGCCGTGACTCTGTGAGTTTACAAGCTGTCTTTCCAAAAATCACTTTTTAAACAAAACTTGGGGAGCTTGAATTTTCCGTTTTATCAAAACTTTGGAAGCTTGACTTTTCTATTTGCCAATTCCTCTGCACCAGCAAGCCTTATATACGGCGATATTTTAATAACGTACACGCCTTCCCTTACTGCTCCGTAATTACAGCTATCAGGATCCTGGCTAAAACCGAGACAAATAACATCATTTGTTAGCAAAGGCTTTGCATTCTGGGCTGTTTTCATCCCTGACCATGGCAGGAAAGCTGCTGCTAATGCCTGTTCCATGGGCAGTAAATTGCCCGAGGTCCAGGCAGGCCCAGCACGGGCTCCGTGCTGGGTTTACTCAGGCTCTGATCAATATGTTCTGTGCATCTTGTCTATATTGGAGCTCTCCTTATTACAGGCTCAATTGATTCTCCAAGCAACAGCAGAGATTGTGCTCCATGGGTAGAGCAGATGTTGTTCTGACCTCCACCCACCGGCTCAGAGAGTTTTCTGTCTGCCCTCAGTGAAGAAAAATATCCCAATAAAGAAAAATATCCAGGCACGCAGCGTGCCCTTGAACAATGGGTGTTACATTTCTTATACAAAAGTTTCTTCTAATGCTCTCCTTATTTTATTTTAAAAGTCTCAACACCCACGTCGACACCCACCGTGAAAATCACAGTAAACTACTCATTCCTAAGAATTTTAGAGAAATATCCCTGACTTTTAAAAACTTGAAATTCGTGAAAAAGTGCAGAGCAAATTCTAGAAGGCAACACTACAGCAAAACAAAGAATCCATTTTCTGAGATTGCTGTAAGCTATAGGTTGACACAGAAATACCACCATTTACCAATACCACAGATTGATATTGGCCCAAGAAATCATCTGTTATTTGAATTAACTGTTATCTTTAAAATTAAGGCAGCGCAAAAACCAGAAATAAACACACCAAATAATGAATGAAAATGGAAAACCACCAAATCCTTCTCAGAAGAACAAGGGAATCTGATAAATACAAGAAAAAAACCCCCTCAAGTAGGAGATACATAAGATCCTTAAGATAGTGGTGATAAAGGAAATGGAGGTACAAAGGGAGAGTTGTGATCTGAAGGGATGGGATATTGCTTTTGAGAATATCTGATACAAGGAAAGCCAACGGGAGATATTGATATATCAAATACTTGTTATATTTAAAAGACTATTTAACAGGTTAACCTAAGCTGAAGGGCAGATATAAAACACTAAATTTGCCCCCATATATACATGAAAAGCAGGAGAGCTTTAGAGCAAACGACAGTGACACAATAATGCCAATTTCTGTGCTGAGGACTAGCACTCGTGTCTTTGAATAACAGACAAAACAAATTGGGGAGGGGAAAAGGGGGGTTAAGGCAACAACACCCACGAGAGCAAAATACGCATAACACTTTGGCCCTATTAGTACCACAATTAAAATTTTACAATAATTATAGAAGAAATCTCTAAATTTTGGTTGTGATCAAGCAAAGTGTTGGTTTTGAATCAAGGCAGTTCACAACAGCAGTGCAGCAGCAGCTTCATTTGCAATCCTGCCAAGGCAAGTATTAAAAATGTCTGGATACTGGAACATTCCTTTTTGTTTGGTAGTTTGAATTTCACCTTTTTCCCCCCCACTTGTCCAATAGTCAAGCACTATAAAGCCAGTGGAACAGGAAATATTATTTTAGGATCAAGATGTCTCACCAGAAATGGAAGGAAAGTAAATAGCACAATGTAACTGCCTAAATCTTCCTCCACTTGCCCTGTGCTTACATTTTACTTTTCTTTCCTGGACAGCTGGAGTAGGTTCATGGAGCCCTCAGCTACTGCATTATCAGCAAAGCAGAATGAAATAAACTGCTACAATTACTTGTCACTGCTGTCATTTCTCGATCCTATTAAGCATTTCTGTGATTCATCCAAGTGGGCTGTAGCTGGGATCAGGATGTGAAAAATAATCTTGTCTTCAGCTTAAGATATTTCTCATGTTTATAGGTAACAAGACCTGGGTTCCATCTCTGGAACACACATGTTACTCCTCATTAAATTTGAAAGAGAATGCCTATAATTGCATTCTGTTCCCTCTTCAGGTGTAGGTGTAGATGATCTTACTCACTCCAGTGGAGGATTGGAGAAAGAAGATAAATACACAGCTGAAGACATTGCAGGAGTGATAGGCAATAATTATACAGCCTGATGGGATGTTTGTCACTTTTCTTGCCTTGTTTAATGCTGCCACAAAGACATAAATGCGTTTTTCCTCTCCACAAAACATTTGGAGAACTGATGCTTGCTAAAGACCAAGTGCATTTTGATTTAACGAAATCAAAAGAGTGCAAAAATGAGTGAAAAATCTTCATTCTTAATCTCTTGCACTAAGCAAGGAGAATAATGGAAAAAAAAGCCCAATGCAATAACACCACCACCCCAAAACCAAAAAAAAACACAAGCAAAAAATAAATGGGTTCAAGAGAATTTTAAAACTTCTATTTCTATACTTTGTGTTTTAAATAACTGTGATAATAGGCAAGATGAGATATGCCTGGGACAGACTTGATAACATGATAATAATTTATACATCCTATCTCTACTCATCTACTGTTTTAAATTACATTTATAGTATTTCATAGATTTGATATCTATTCTCTGGATTTCAAAAGGCATTAATGTGATATTTTTATTTTTGTATTCAACGCACAGATTGTATTTTCCAGCTGGGGGTCAAGAAGAGAAAAAATTTCTTTATAGAGCAAAGGAAGGAGGAACTCCCAGATAAATACTTATCATTTTCTTGTCAAGTGCTATCTTTGTCCTGCCTACAAAATGAGTAGTGAAGCAGCACCCTGAAGTGGCATTTTATGATAAAACAATAACTAAAATAATAATTGATACAGGAAGGGATGTGTTCTCATGCTTTGTTAGAAGATCTGGCAATTCAGGGACTCTACTTCAAACCTTTAACAGTTTTTGAAACAAATTCAGTATATACTCAATTATCAGGGAATTAGTAATGAAAAACAGTCTTCTTCTATTTAAAGTTTCAAATTTAAAGGATGCACTAAGCAAAAGAGAGATCATACATAATTTAATGTAATTTAGGAAGCAAATTAAAATATAATTTCACTCCTCCATCTAATAACACTGCTCTTTCAAGCTCTGGGGATGTTGTTTAAGCCAAAGGTGGTGGTTTCCTTGACAATTCTAGGTAGGAATAGATACCCTTAAAAGAAATTAATAGAATAAAAGGTCATGAATAAGCAGGATTTACTAAATTGAGGGTTCAGGAAACGATAAGAGATCCCTGAAGAAGATTTAACATTGAAGATATATATTAGAACGAAGAATAAAATGAAGGTTAATCTTGATAATGAAGCACTTGAACCCAGAGAAAATGTCATTATCAACATGTTAACACGTGCAGAGTTGGGGTGAGAATTGGATGGCTTGAGACAGTCAGTGGGATTTGCAGGTTTTCATCTGCTGCTCACTAGGGCTGGTGTGGAGCTGCTCCTGGCCAGGGGCTGCTGGGGAGGGCAGCTTTGTGGGGTGGCAGAGTGTTCCCAGCAAAAAATGGGATGGGAGAGCCCACCAGATCAACAAACAGCTCCCCCAGAACACTCTGGGGAATTGGTTTGCCTTTGGGTGAAAGCTGAAATTTATTTTCGAGATGTTTAAAGCCACGACCCTGATGCAACATAAACTTCATCCCATTACCCTGCCAGGCAGCTGAGCTTGAGGAGACCAATACTGACAATTTTAGCAGCAGTGAAACAACTTCACACCAAATTGGAATGCTTTTTAGTCAGAGCAAAATCTGAGAAGGAAAAACTCACTTCTAAAAGTTGGCAATTTGGTTCATTTTACTATAACAATGCTTAATTCCACACTTCCCCCCCTGCCCTAAGTAAAAACATGGGAAATTGTGAAAGCAAAAGACTCTTTCTGAGATAAAACTGGCTAAACTAAATTTTCCAAGCTGAATGTTTTAGAATCAGGATAGGAGGAGCAAACCTGATGCACAGAAAACACCTAACAGAGAAATACAAAGTCCATAATTTGACAGTGCTGGGTCAAACTCCATTGTGAAAGATTCTCCTCGGTATACTGCAGGAGATTTTCATGCTCCCCTTCTGTGCTCTCACCAACTCTTTAGAAATGTTTCAGATAAGCCTTCAGCTGCTCAAAGCTTTTGTACATTGAGCCTTTCTCCTAGAGAGTATTTAAAACATACAATGAAATTATCTCGTGAAAGACTCGGGGTTTCTTATCCAATTTTTATTGCATAGATGACTGCATCTCTAAAGCTTGGTTCATATTCATCCTGAAAAGCTGTTTATATGTGAAGGCAGGAAGCTGATAATAATTCTTAGGATATGTGGTTTGTGCATGCAACAGTGTTACAAACAGGCAAAAATAAAGAGGTTTTTATGTTTCTGTTTTGAATTGCTGCACTAAGTCTCTCTGCCGTTTTTCCTTACTATTTCAGCTGGAGAAATATCTATATTATATTTTTTCCAGTCTCTTTAAAATGTAAGACATTTCAAGAGGCATTGACAGCTTTGTAGTTACATCCCCAATTATCAAACCTTTAAGGTGTGTACACACACATGTAGATAGGTTATTATAAATGTGATTTCACTGTTACCACAGTCAAATGAAGAACACGTTCCTGCTGCAGGATGACATAATGTCTGCTTGCTTTTCAGACACTCTAACCTTAAAGGTAATAATAAAAAGCCTGTCAGATATTTCAACCATCTTTTGGCCTTCAACACTCCTGTTATCTTTCACAGCAATTTAGCTCTTGCACGTCCTAAATAATGCAAAACACTAACAGAGCTCTATCAGCAGGGAAATCGCTTTGGTGGCTTTTATTTCTTTTTTACAGCACGTCTGTACCTCAGATGTGTCTTTTTCTTTTCACTGCTCAAAGTCATTCACCATTGTTTCAGCGAAAACCTTAATTAACAACCTCCCTGATGCAAAAATCCTTTGCAGAAGCAGGGAAGAACACACCCATGTCCTAAAAGCCTCCCCACAATTGCCATCCTCAAAGACTGTCATATTAGGGACTGGCATCTTTTGCTCAGCATGGTTATTAAACAGAGACCTGTTATTAATGGTTATTAATCCAGAGCCAGTTTTCGTATAAAACCTTTCAACTTTCAGCATCTGAAAGGTTTGGGGTTTTTTTTACAAGTCACACTCGAGACCAGCAGCTTGAAAAGCGCAGAGGGGACTTCTGCAAATGCTGTTCCCTCAAAATTTCATCATCCTTCTATAGTTTAATGACAAAAAAGTAAAAGAAATGTGTAGCTCTTGGGAAGCTACTGAAGGGGAATTAACAAGGAGGTAGAAAAGGCTGCTCACTGATCTGTCTAATGATTCTACAGATTAAATGTAGAATCTGGGCTAAAACACAACTTCTGGCTCTCCTTTCTAACAGGAAGAAAAACAAACTTGGGTGGTTTCTTTCCACAAGGTGAGGAGAAATGAGCAAAGCTGCATCTTTTCATCCCTGCTCCTAAATGCGGTCCTTGAATGAAAAAATTTCCTGATAGAGGAAACACTGAGCAGGAGTGGGGGTTTAATGTCTTTGTCAGCTTTGCTGCCCTTGCACAAATTCAATAGGTTCTTTTAACCATAATTTTCAAATTCCATGAGGTAGTATGGTAACACTCCTCAGTCAAAAAATTTCAGACCTCAGTATTCAAATTACTGTAAAAACAAATAATGAGGTATTTTTGGCCATTTAACGAGACCCAGCAAAATGCAGGTCACAGCAGCAGGCGAGGTTCTTTAAGCCGGCATCACAGAATCACACCCAACTTCTTATTTTCCTTTATAAGCGGCAGAAAAGAGCTTTTTATTGAGCTGTTTTTAAAGAGGCTTTGCTGTAGGGATACCGCTGCTCCAGCTACAATCTCATCAGCTCGAGAGCTGCACTTCACACACTCCAAGTGCTCCCAGAGTAAACCAGCTCTTCCCACCTGCAGCTGGCAAACCTGAACACGTGCCTGGAAGTCTGGCTAAGCTGAGAATTGCAAGAGGAGTTTTATTCGTGGCTGAATGTTTATGTGGGAAGAATAAAGCCCAGAATTCTCTGTACTCTTTGTCACACGCTGAGATTCACTGCCCTGTTGTCTCGCTGCCTAAAAAGGTGTCTGTCAGAAAATATCTGGTGTTTTATTTAGCTATAATTCTGTGGTAATTCGGTATTGCTGAATTCAAATTTATCCACCCATTGAAATTACTGGCTTAAAAACAAAAACGCAAACAAATACACAAAACCTGCGATTCAATTCCCATTACTAAAATTATATTTGTTATCTACATTTTGGGAATTCCCTAACTGTTAAACAATTACCACTGCATTTACAGATACTGCTGATGCTACTGGAAACTGATGCAGATTTTTTTTTTCCCCCAGAACATACACAAGTATTTGTTTAACATGTACAAAAAATTTGGTTTTTTTCACTCACAGTTTATTTGTGCTCCATGGGGGTGAGTGAGCATGCTCTGATTTGGGTTTCTGCTTTTGTTTACTTCTGGGAAAAAGGAACTTTAACTTCACCTGAACTGCTGAACACTGGTTTTGTAACACAATGTGCAATTCAAATTTAGCTCTTGGCAATGCCCTGGTCACCACCGTATGAACAGTACTGCCTAAAGGGTTATTATTTAGGGTCACATTAATCTCACAACCGTTCTGACATTAATGCACTCTTTGCTTCCTTTCTTAAAGTTTCCCCACATTTGATTGCTCTGAAAATAACTGACTTTATTGAAGTGAATCATAGGGTGTCAAACCTCATTTCTGTATGTACAGATGTAAAACTCAAATATTCCCTCCTCTATACATACTGTGCTGATCCAGCTACCCAGAACTCTTAAAGTAGCATTAATTTGCATGCAAAGCAGCTCTAAAGACTCCTCTTATTTTCACAATATGATAAAGCAACTTAATGTAAATCTAGATTGATCTTTCAATTTAAATACATTGAATTTAATTCAATGCTTATTCAGCACATGGTGCTTCTGAGACTTCTCTGTGCCCTGATGTTTTTTTGGTTATTAGTGTGCAGCTAAGCAATGTGCTTTATGCTCTCAGCAAACGTTTCAATGCTTTGGTTTCTCTAGGGAGATGCTGCACTCTGGAATTGTCCACAGAGTTGGCACATCCTGGACAGTCTGGCCTCATCCACATCACACAGGATTTGGCCACGTTCTCAGTCCCAGACTGTGCACTGGAGTCCCCAAGATATGAAGTTTTTGGGGTGGTTCTCAGGTGAGAACTCTTGCAGGTTACCAGTTTGAGAAGATCCATATTGGCTCTGCCATGTGCAGGTTCGTCTCAGGGATTTAGCTGATCAGGAAAACTGGAAATAAATCAGCAGAAGTGTAGAGCCTAAAGACAAATTTACAGCCTGGGCACAGTTACATGGTGTGGGTTTGGAAGACCAGGGAGCAGACAGTCAAAGCCAGCACAGCAGCCTGGAATCCTGATATCAAGGAAAAGTCTTTTCAGGGCAGTGCCACGCCTCCCTCATGGATCTCCCAAGTTAGACACTGATCATTGACAAGGCAGGCTTTAAAAATACAAAAATCCTCTAAGATGACCTAGGCAAGGGTCTCTGCTCCCACACTTGATTTTTCTAACTGCATCAGATGTTCCAATAGAGAATATTTCTTCTTGTCCAGCCCATGACCTTTAGATGATGACATCAAAGTCCCACTGGAATGATTCAGCTCCTCACAGGGCACCAGAGCTCAGCCTCCAATCTTTCTATTTAGGTGACAAGAAGGGCATTGGGCAAAACTGTTTGTTTTAGCCTTTGCTTTAACCTTTTCCCCTGCTCAGTGTTATGTGAAAACAGTGCTTTTTTCCATGTTTATCCTGCTGTTTTGTGCTGTGTTAGTCCAGGGATGTATTTCTACACAACACCCTTCAGGGCTGTGTGTGCTCTCTGTACCTTTGTCCAGAGCAAGCACTTTGGGGAAGTGATGATGAAAATGTGAAGGGAAGAACAGAAAACTTGAAGGTACAAAAATACCACAGTCCTTGAGGAGCAGGTAAGTCACAGGCATTTTAAACACAGCAAGGCAGAAATACAGAATCAAAAGGATTCAGGCTTAAGGATATTTTTCAAGCACATAAGGAACAAGATGCTGACAAAGGAGGGAACAATCTCTCTGAAGGACAACAAGAGATGTTTACTGCTGAACAAAACACATCTTAAAATAAACTTTAAACAAGGAAGATGTCCAACAGAACAACTGCAGTTAGTCAACTTTAGTTTATATGAACACCAAGAGTTCCAAGCCTTTTAATCCTTTTCAATGTCCAATATATAAGACCCCCCAAAGCAAGATCCCTTGCTAGTGGGATACATAGCATCCCACAGGAATTCAGAGGACTCCTTTTCAAAGAGTTAAAAACTGCTGTGGTCATCAGCAAACAAATAAAAACAGCATTGATAAACCCAGTGCTGCCCAGAAAACAAGTCGAACCTGAAAAAAAAAAAAGCCATGTTTTTAAAAGTATGAAAATTCACTTTCTTTTGATCTTTTATCTTTCTGCCTCACCTGTTTTTAAGGGTTTGTTTAGTCGGGTTTTTAACTTCAGGGTGTGCTTGGGTTCGTGCTTGTTTCTGCAGCCTTGACAGCCAGATATTTACCTGGAGAGGAAGCTGTGATTTATAGGCATTAAATGACTCCTGAAGGTAAACCCTTAGGAACATCACCAATTATTGCAAGACAAGAGCTGGGAGCCTCTAGGAGTAAACATGTATTTCTGCCCTAACTCATATAACAGATCTACACCACTTTCCTTCATTTTCTTTTCCTCTGAGAAATTCTGTTTGCTTTGTGTTACAGAAGTTGCTGCAGAGGTAGATCAGAAGAGATAATGTAAAATGCTCGTAAAATTTTAAACATTCACTTCATTTTTGTTCCTGGCTCCATTATTCATTTGTTAGGAAAAACTTTAGTGCACAGATAGGGAAGGAATATTTTTGGATGTGCTAGAAAATATTCTAACTATAAGTATGGAGTTGCTTTTTTTTTGAGAAAACTTCGTGCTATTATCCGACTTCTAATCGGAATAAAAATAAAACATGCAACATAGATAACCAATCTAGTCAAATATTCCAAACTCAGTTTCAAAAATGCACTTCCAACCAGTAATTGTTGACTCTAAAATGCATGGAAAATCCTGCTAGCCCCTTTTGTGAACAGAAATGGAACACACAAAGACAGTTACTTGTCAGGAATTATTTTTCCACCCATACTGGCACGTATTTAAAAACCCCTTACCTGCTGTGCAGCAGCCAGAGAGTGAAAGGACAAAGAGGTTAAAGATGGCCTTGGAGCATCTTTTGTAACAGACCTGCCATTGATGGCTAAAAATGCCTAAAGCAAAATACAGAGACATTTTCCTCAGGGTGTAAGAATTTCGCTGGAAAGGCTTTTCTAAGATTGGAGCTGGGTCACTGTAATCTTCAGCAGAAACTGAGGACAAATTTGAAGTGAATTGTGGTAGAAGGGTGAAATGTTGTCATAAAACCAACCTAGGGAAGAAAGGATCCCAAATATAGGCAGGTTTCATCTCTGTAAAGAGAAGAACACGAAGTTATTAGAGATGTTTTAAACATTCTGAAGGTGGGAGGCAGGTTAAGTGCCTTTCTCAAATCCAGCCACAAAGGACCAGAAACCTCAGAGCGAGGTCTGGTCACGTAAATAACTTTCCTTGAACCAGGATTTTGTTAAAATTGTTGTAATTTTATGTATGGATAAAGAATTACTAAAGAAAACAAGAAGAGTGAGAACTTGTAATTGAAACTGAGAAAAAATACAAGTATTGATAAACAGCAGTTATCCTTAAATAATAACAGATTTTATGTTGATTAAGAAAATGTATTATTTGATTGAATCCTTAACAGCATTCACAGTTAACTGATTAAAGTTAACAAATGAGGTTTATACACCTCTCACAACCTCTTTTTTTCTTTTTTAATGAGGAAGAGGCAGAACCCCAAAATGCCTCATTCATCTCCCACCAAACTCAGGAATGGAATCAAAAATTACAAGTTATTCCTCTTCTCCCAAATGGCACAGTTCAAATTTGAGGGAGAGCCTCTGATCCTTTCGTGTTGAAGGATTAAACTAATTTAAAATCTTCAAGAGAAGTGTCTGGTGAAGAAGCTCTGAAATCTCAGAGCTGCACATTCAGTCCATGACAGCAGTAAAAGATTAAAATTTAAAATTGAGAAGACCTACAGTACAAAGTGTGCAGATTTATCTGTGGGCATTATTTAAAAGCCTGTTTGAAGTCAACTGATGAGTTTTCGGTTAATTTGATGACTTTTAGAGTAGGACACATGAACATGATACAATAAACAATTTATACAGTGACTGTCACACCTGTCAGTAAAATGAGACTTTAACAATTCGTTCCTGTGGCTCAAACCAAACCAAACCTGTTATAAAAAAAACCTTAAAACAATCCAAATAGAGACAACCTTGTACAGATGAAGACTTGTACCCTCTGCAAGATGCTGTATATTAGAAAAGTATTAATATTGAGCTTTTGATGTAGGTGCTGTCCTGATTTTATGCTAATTGAACAGAACAATTTTGCCTGATAAAATTAGGTCAATTATATTTAATTGGATCCATTAAACCAACTATAATCCTATTAATAATTTGTAGACCTCAGTTGTCAGGGTTTTCTTCATCTCAGTGTTCCTTGGTTTTGTTTCATTGCCTCACCTCTCCATCTTGCAATCCTAGTCAAAAAATAAACTCCTCTGTCAACATCTCTTTCAAAGTTTCACCATCCACATATCATGAAAATTCTACGTGTTTCTATTTTGACTTCCATTCCATAGCAGCAGCAGAAAAACCATGTAGCTCTGCTCAGATATATGGAATTTAGCCAGCAGATACTGTCCCCAGATATTTCAGAGAACCCCTCATGTTGGTACAAAATTGTACCTAAGCAAATCTATCAGGAATTAAAGCATTGTAGTCCATGAAAAAGAAACATTTTTTCTGACCAACCTGATTTTTGACATGTTATTTAAATTCAATAGAAGTATATTCAGGGGCTGTACATCACAAGACAATTAGGTACCCGAAAAGGACCTGCCTGTTAACAGAAAAAAAGACATTTTTGATTATTGGTGTGTTACTTTTGATGCCCAGGCAATTAAATCTGCCTGAATCGATGCTCTTGCAAAGACAATTTGCATGTTTTTTGTCAAACACGTATTGCAAGTGATAATAAATTAAAATGGTTCCCAAAAGTTCTACTGCATTCCGTTCCTTATTGAAAGCTCACAAATGTAACTTTCCCAAAGTGTGGTATATATGAGGTACATGATTTAGCTACAGAGTATGTTTATATTACATTTCTAGCTCATAATTTGATATTTTTCAGCAGCTTTTCTCAAATTGATGTGACCTTAGAGTGTACACAGTAGAAATGTTCTAATTTAAAATGCTCTAAGTAAGTTTCAACTGCATTTTTTTTTCCTAATCAACCAACCATTAAAAATTAGAAGAAAAGTTGAGGATTATTTAAATATTAATTTAAAGGGCAGATGTTCAGAAACTACGTGAATATTGGTATTAATTCCTCCTATTGCCACCATCCAAGAATGAAGATTGTCCATAACTGTCTCCTAATGGATAATATTTCCTATGGATAATTATCCTCTCTAATGGAGAAAGTATTTAGGAAAAGGTTTGGTCATAACTCTTTAAGATTTCCCAAACAAATGCTTAGACCGTTCCATCTCTATCCCATAGATAGACAAGATATTCAGAAATGCCCATACCTTCTTTGCAAGGGTTTTTTCACTTGTTCTCCTCTTCCACAGCATCTTGTTAAGAAATAAGTTACTTGAGGGCTTTGAGTTCCACATTTAAATAATCTAGAGCACAGGGAGAGGAAGATTGGGGATTTTTTTTAGTTACAATTATACCCTTATAAACTGATCTTCAGCATTGATATTCCTTCTAAGCAGTTATCAACTTGACCTCTAATGAATAGACCCAGATTTATGGGAAACTCATTTAGGAGTCAGGTTATGACTTTGGTGATTCACACTGGCTGATAATTAACAGCATGTACTGAACAATTCATGAGAGCTCTGAAAATTGAACTTCAGCACTGTAAACTGGAGGGTACTACAGGGACAAGGGGGTTTGGGTTGGATTTACTCTTTGCTGGTCACAGGAGTAACAGGAGAGAGCTGTGATCAGTCTCATCTCCCAGAAACCTTGGTTTTGTCCCAGCAGTGCATTTTTTACTGTTCCTATGAGTATCATAAAATGGTTTGTGTTGGAAAAGACCCTAAAGCTCATCTCATTCCACCCCCTGTCCCAGGCTGGGACATCTTCCACTGTCCTAGGCTGCTCCAAACCCTATCCAACCTGGCCTTGGACACTGCCAGGGGTGGGGCAGCCACAGCTTCTCTGGGCACTCTGTGCCTCAGCACCCTCACAGGGAGAATTCCTTCTCTAAATCTGACTTCTCTCTGTTTAAAGCCCTTCCCTCTTGTCTTGTCCCTCCCCATCCTTTGTCCCAGATCCTCCCCTGCTTTCCTGGAGCACTGGAAGGGGCTCTGAGGTCTCTCCAGAGCTTTCTCCTTTCCAGGTGAACACCCACCCCCAGCTCCCCTTGCCTGATTCCAGCCCTGTGATCATCTCTGTGCCCCTCTGGACTCATTCCAGCAGTTCCATGTCCTTATCTATGGGTTATCTATGGGTTCCAACACTCATCCTCCCTTCCTCCCAGAGCTGGGAGCAATGCTCCATGTGGGAGTCTCATGAGAGTGGACTGGAGGGGCAGAATTGCCTCCCTTGACCTGCACAGAAAACAACCTAAACATCAAACTTTGGGGGTTTACTAGAACTGCTAAGTTTATTTAGTTATTACTATATAATAAACTTATTTACTGTGGTGTTATTTCAAATACTGCAGACAAACAGAGAGCCAGCATTCTAGTTCACTACTTGTGAAAGCAAAAGCCGTGTTAACTCCTTTTTTTGTTGTTTTTGTTGCAGATTGAGGTGTGCACACAGCATTGTTGTTTTCTGTGCTCTGCTTTAGCTCAGCTTTGCTGGGACAGCAAACCAAACTTTCCTTTCAGTTTCCCTCATACGTATCATTATCCACGTATGTAAGCACATGCAAACACAAGAGCTGCAAATAGAAGCAAACACAGGGTACTACAGGTTTGTGGACTGTTTTTTCCTAATTTTCCACATCAGCCTTGGCTACCTACCCACCACATCCCCTAGATGTCACCCAGGATCTTATTTTTTCATTGCCTACAAACATCCCTTGACAGAAGAGACTTTTGCTCATCTTTCTGTATAGAAATATGCTAAGAAAAATGTAACAAGATACAACAAGCAAAAGGCTTCTGGTTGGGTGCTGATCCCCATGATAAAAGCACATGACCTTTTTGAAAGACCTTCAGTGGCTGCTTCTTCACAACACCAATGTTTCACTGTGTTTCAATATTTGAACTGGAATAAAACCTTTCCCTATGCTAAGGATGAAGAGAAAGTTGGAACTTTTATGTTTGGGTTCGCTGTTTGACTCGGTTTCCCAAACATCCCTCAGGTTTCTGCACTGTCCAAGCTCTTTCACTCAGTTCAGGTTTCTCCCTCAAGTCAGCCTCAGGGGGAGCTTTCCTTGCTCCTCAGGCTGAAATTTCAGCTTTTACCAACAAGCTCCCTGCAATTTGAGACAGAAATTTCACAAGGGTGATACCAAAATTGCTCAAACCCTGGACACTCCAGCTGGACGCTCCCAACTGAGTAGAGACCAAGATTTTCAGCAAAGGCTTTGATTTTTCTCCACTGTATCCTTTCCTCAATACAAATAAAAATAAATGTATCTACTTTTAGCAATGTAAATTCAGAGTCAGTGGCATC
Source organism: Brachypodius melanocephalos (assembly GCA_013398615.1). Lineage (NCBI taxonomy): Eukaryota > Metazoa > Chordata > Aves > Passeriformes > Pycnonotidae > Brachypodius > Brachypodius melanocephalos. Next base: position 3,779,658 of record VZSR01001238.1, on the reverse strand, counting down.
CCGTGTGGCAGCAGTGAACAGATTACAAGGCAGGCTGAAAGGGAAAATTTCAGTTTCCCTGAAAATTGATCAGCTGAACGCTAAAAATTGTACAAGCACTACGACCTTGTCCAGCACTCTGTGCTGGAATCTGCTCAGTCTTGTAAAAATTAAAAATTGGTTTTATTCATGTGAACAACCTCATTGCTGCCTAACATACAAAAAGCTGAAAGCACGATTGATTTTTTTCCCAGGCAAGATTAGAACTAATGTTAATTTACTCCGGTGGTATTATTCCAGTTCTTGTTATAAGAAAAATACAGTAAATAATTCTTTATGTCAACACTAAGAGCAGAAGAAAATAATTTTCAGTGTTTCCTCCAAACTGCATAGTAAAGTTATGTGTGATCATCTTACAGCACTTTTTCTTCTGAAGAAAATATCAAGATATGCACACAAAAAATAGTGTGCACCACATCAATAAAGATTATTCCAAGTAATAATCGGGGGGAAGAAAGAGAGAGTCCTTTGGCATGAATTAGATAAACCTATCTTTCAACAATTTTGGTTGTTTTTACTTCAGAGTGAGACAAAGGGAAGACATTAAAGATTACTGACAACCTGTGTATTTGTCCTCCTTTTTTCTACTTCAAACACAGACTGACTTCTGTACTTATGTTTTCCTGAGTCAAGCTACAGATCTAATGAGCTGCTCTATTTTTATTTTCTTTTTGTGAGAACATTCTTTGAACAGCTTTTTTTAAAAGATAGGGTTGGTTTTTTTAATTTTCATTGTTGGAAAATGTGACAATTACACTATATAGACAACTGCAGCTGGATTCAGAGCAAAGTTACTTTGAATATTCTTTATACCCTGGATTCCTTACTTCATTACATACTGAAACTGCTGTGGGAAGATAACCATAGCTGGATGTAAATTCCAATTTGAAACCAAAAGTAAAGCACGTTTCCAGGAATGCGTAATTAAGCAGCATTTGTTAGAGTCAATTTGAGTGCATAAATTATTGAACACGGGTTAATTTTGGTCGGATTAAAAGCACCACCTGTTCGCTTCTATTAAAAAAACCACCATAATTCCTGTTTCAGCGCCGTGTTTGATTCTCACATATTTGGTTTCAGCCTTTCAGGGTGCAGTGTGTTTATGAGTATCCTCCAGTAATGAGACAGCCAACACATGCACCATTTTTTTTTGTTTGTTTTTCTGTAGCTAAACGCTACAATTCCAAAGGTGTTTTCCAGGTAGGGAAAGCACCCTAGACCAGGGTGCTCAGCCAAGTGTTGAGTGCGTGTAAAGGTTTAAATGCTTTGAGGAGAATCGCTGTTCCTCAGTGAAGCTCAGGGCAATAGTGGGAGTTGCTGTTCACACGGCAGCTTTGGAGATGCGAGGCTTAATCAATGATTGCTGCAAAACAGCCTCTGATTGAAGCCTTTCCCAGCAGTTCCCCCTTTCTGCTCCTCTCACTGGCTGCTGCGCTCCAGACCGCTGTGGAAAACGCTCCTTTCACCTTCTCACGTAGAGTTGTTTCCAAACTATAAGCTCTAAAATGGGTTTACAGCTGTGAGGTTTAAAAGGGGGCTCGATAGACCGCGGTGAGCCACGAGCGATCCCGCAAATGTTTCAATGCAAATCTCTTCCCACTAAATCTTTCAGCTTTGATGGTGGGATGAACCCTTGACTCGCTTAGCAGCTGAGGAGGAGGCATGAAAATTCACGGCTTTGGGGGAAGCCAAGGAGATTTACGAGTCAACTAAAAATCCATGTGGATCCACAGGACACAGACCTTGTGCTACTCGAAGCCCATTGATTTTTTTTTTTTAAGCAGAGATTCACAGCTGTACCTTAAAAAGAGACCTGTCACACTCTACTGTAGCGTTTTCATCTTTAGTTAGTGCAGAGTGTCTGTCCTCCACAGTCCTGTATGCCTGAAAGGGTTGACCACATCAAGGGACAGGGTTAAAAGTTTATAAGGTAACAGTTGTTCAAATGTGCAGTTCAAGGAATATATTCATTAGATGCAGTTTGGGAAAAAAGGGAAAAAAAATACACCAGTGAAAGAATTTACCCGAGAAGTTCTCCTTTTAAAAGTATTCTGGGGACAGTGTCAGTTCTTGGAACAAGATAAAGTGAGTTGTAGACACTACAGAAGCATCACTGTTAGCAGCATCAGATGTTCAAAGGAGAGATACATTTAAAGCCTTTCAGAGCAGGGGGCACTGTGGGAATTCTGTGGAAGCGGGATCAGAGCCACCCTCTCTCATCTTCCAGCTGTCAAATTCAAACCCCCGAGTGTTCAATTTCATCAGTAGATGTGTAGAAGAAGGAGCCCATGAAAACAAGCTCAGTGCAATAAAAGCAAGGCTGCAATACGTGAACACGGTGACAAGGCAGCAACAAGATTAAAATGTGGCTCAGAAAAGGAAAAGGGTAATTCCCAACAGAACTGAGAGAGAACACCAGAGACCACGCGCATGTAGGAACTCTCAGAGAGGCTGGCAAGGCATCCCATCTCTCTCCTCCTTCTCTTTTTTCCTCTATCCTTACAACAAAGTTTAATTCTATATCTTGAATACTGAAAGTGGAGTGCAAGGACAGTAAAAGCTTCATGAAGTATGTCAAGAGAAGTAACAGGGACAAAAATCCATTGAGAGTTGAATTTTGAATAAAAGTGAGTCACTCTTCTTTGTAGGAGTTTGGGCCCTTGTGCCTAAATGTATTACTGCAGGCAGCTTTATTGCCATAAGCTGAAACTTATTATTATTACAGCTCTGGGACATCAGTCCAAATTCAATAAACTGATATGTAAAGTATTGGTCCCTCAAATCCCAGAAGTGTTGCCAGAATTGCATATCCTATTCATAAAAACTCTCTTACCCTGTGAAATTCAGTGCAAGGGATGAACTTCTAGCAAGTCACTCAGCAGAAGAGAGAACAGACCTTTCCTACGGTGTGAGGTGGAGACTGGCACCAAACACTGAGGCTGTGTGACTCCTGGTGATCTCATCCTGTAGCTGCTCATGCAAAAAATTGTTTTTCTCTTTCACTTCCCTCACATCCAGACCTTTTGATTTTGGTTTGATGTGCGTGTTCGAAAACATAACTGTGAAATCAACTTGGTTTCACCTGGCTTGGAGTCAAAACCAGCCAGTTTTATACACTTCCCATAATACTTAGGAGCTGTTCAGACCAGCCAATCTTTTCTTCGTGACCCCCATGCAAATTTCCATCTTTTTACTGGATGGAAAACAAACTTCCATTGTGTAGAAGGCCTACACAGCCTCCAGTTACCCCAATCCTAATTTACCTAATCAGCACCACAGTTTACAAGCTCCAGCATTTGTAAAGTATTTACCACCTAGTTAAAAACAGCACAGGATGTTTGTTAGGAATATTTTCATTTCTATATGGTACCAGGAGAATATGTTAGCATTTTCCTTTTGATGTCAAGTGCTATCTACCAAACAAATCCACACAATTTTTTTTTTTAATTCAAGAGATTGCAAAGTAGGTGGGGAGACTGCATTTGTTGGTTTATGACTCTTATTTAAGCAGCTGCTTACATAAATCCTCAGGTATGCATGATTAATTATTTGCTTTCTAATCCCTGTTCAAAAGAATGCATCTGCTTTTATGTTTAAATCAGGTTTTAGCAGCCTTTTTTAAGCATTTGACAAACTAAAAACGCAGACACCTGTACATTCAAAAGAGTTCTTGTAATGCTATTTATACTCATCTGTTCCTTAGCACACCTTTGCAGGAGCTGTGATGAGCTGTCACACATGAGCTGCTTGCTGTGATGTTTGGAGTTCAGTGTATTTTCCACAATTCCACATTTCACAGAGGAGAGCCTGGCATGCCAAACACTGATGTAGATAATGGGTATTGGGCTAAAAACGGGGATATCAGAGGAAAACAATCTGTGGGAAAATAGCACGAATTTAATCATTATGTATAGTGAGTCACCTGACAAGTCAGATTACAAAAATTGCAATTGGGGTAAAAAAAAAAACTTTTCCAAGGCAAACTGACATGAACAAGTCTTGAACTAAATGTTTAAGCATTGAGACTGACTATAAAACCTGAATAAGTGCCCTAAGAGCTTAGTCCTTCGGAAGGATGGTTCACTTGTCCTGTACTTGGCTGAGACAAAGCTGAACCTCACCTTTTCCTCAGCAGAAATGAAATGAGCAGCCTACTGTGAATTATTTCATCACACCCTGCAGAAGGTAAGAGCAGAGGTGCTGTGATGCAGCTCCCCATGGCACAGCAGCCCCTTTACCAGCCCTTCTCCAGGTGAGTTTTCTTTCAGAGGACATTTATCACGCTGCTTCCTCCACTCAGATTCATGCTGATGTTGATGTGAACGTTGCAATCAAACAACCACAGAAATGTAAAAAAGAAATTTATAAGGGCTTAGAAACGGTGTCTAACCACCTCCCATAACAAGGCAGAATCAACTGTGTCAAAATCAAAACACTTTACCATAAATGTTCCTTGTGTGGGTACTCCCTAACTTCTCCCTAAATTGGGACTTTTCACTTTGGATTTGGGTCATGTATTTTTCTCTAGTACTTAATTACTCCACATTTTATTGTGCTTCATTATCTGAAATAAATGTAATCCTCGTCAAACCATTCAGTCTATTCATGGCACATGTAATACAAAGGCTTGTTACATCAAGCTTGCTGCCAGTGATAACTCAACTATTTTCCATTCAATTACAGAACACACTGATTTTCCTGCTGAGTCACCTCAAATTCAATTTCTCATTGAGAATTCAACTAAATTACTTGCCCATGAATTAACAATGTTGAATGCTAATACAGACGTTGAATTATATTACATTTCAGTGACTGGAAGATGTAATTGCAGCTGGCAAGGTCTACTTCATTTTTTCCCTTCTCTTCCAGTTTTGACTTAGTGATGCTGCCTTTTAAACCCAATACTCTGTGGCAAAAAGATCCTGTAACCATTTTGTAGGGTTTAGGATGCATCCCATCAGATACCACAAACAATATTTCTGTTTCTTCTACAGACTGCAGCCCAGACATCTTTTTGGGGGTGGTCTGGGGGGCTGTAGGCAGAACTGTGTGAACTCTTCCTGGGTTTCCTCACTAAGATCTGTTATCCTGAACCAAATTTCAGTGCATGAAGCATTCCTTGGTTAGCACAGTCACCTGCTGGCAAGTAGAGTAAGAAAATAGATGCAATCCATGTAAGATTGCATTAACTTGCTTTTTCCTCAAAGAATAAATGTGTTCTCTATCATAGACTTTTTCATTAATCTCAAGTGATTCAACTCAAGTAATAAAAATCTCAATCTAGAAAAAATTAAAAATCCAATCCAAATTATAAAGTAACTCCCAAATCCCACTTGGCTAATCACCCACAATCCCAGATATTCTTAATAACTAACCAAACCTGATTAGCTATGAAAATTAAGCTGTAATTCATTAGAACAGTATTTCTGGCACATGGAAATGACACAAAAGTCTTATCTGCTACAGGATTTGGAATATACTCACATAAGGATATTCCAAATCAGCAAGATGTTTAGATTTGGAGTCTGATTTTGGTTTTATCTAGTAAAAAAAATGCTTACTTGAAGCTAATTCTGTGTTTACTTCTTCAGCAAGATAAACCAAAGACTTTCTAGGTGTATGAATATTTCAGAACATTTGAACCTGTGATTGAGCTTTTCTTCCCAAACCAGGAGAAGCGATGTGGAGTTTTTCTGCTGTGATCCAAAGAGATGGATGAGGAATGAAGGCTATGGAACACAGCTGAGAAAGCCTGGTGGGGATTTTTCCCTTTTTTTGCTCTTTTACATTAAAGTCACTGATATATAATGAGGATTACTTCATTGATAGTAGACTAACACACACATATTGACAGCTTAAATAACAAAAAATATACCGACGTAAAAAGCTTAAAACATTCTCATCCATTAGTATCTGCAGTAATGATGTCAAGTTCAGGTGCAAACAAACTGATATATGGACTTTGCACGTAGTTTGAAAATTCCAGCAATATACTTTGACACTGCATTTGCTGTGTCACCAAAATTCAAACTTTTTTTGCAGAGTAGCTGAGTTTCAAGCAGAACAAACCCTACCTGGCTTCCTGGCAGCCAGCCCAGTAACGCAGTTCCAGTACAGCTGCCTAGGAACTGTGGGCTCTGGAGTATTGGCAAAGAATTTAATGTTTTAGTTGTCCCAAAAACCAAACAAAATCTCAGAATACTGAAATCCAGGACAAAGATATATAGTACGTGTGTTTAGACGAAGTGAATTATTCTAACACAAATTTTCAGGTGCAATTACTGAGTAGTTACGTTCACACACACATTTCCTCCATCTCTGACTGGGTTTTCTTGTATAATATCTGCACTTTTAAACAGCAGAACAAACTTGCACATAGTTTACCAGAGTTATTCTTCCATATAGATTACAAATGCAGATAACTACTGAAAGAAAGCCAGATATGTTAAAATAGTGTGTATTTTTTTAACATTCTGGATTCAGAATGACATTGATATTCAGCCTCTAAATAAGTTAGTGCCTGGAATGACTGATCTCTTGTGTTCTTAACCTGTTATGTTGCTATAAATGGCTAAACCACTGTTTTTAATGACAATTAGCAGTAGATATCAAGAGACATTACTGCTGACTGTGATACTTCTTTTTTTTGTACATTTTCTAACTTTCTTTTCCTCATTGCATAAAGTCTCTTTTGCTGTTTTTACTTCTTTATGCTAATGGATAATTTACTAATCCGACAGGAAATTTCAATTTATTTTTATTGGGTTTTCATTTCGAATGGGGTGATCTGTAATTTTAATAGTTTAAGTACAGCATCCATTCCTTGCTCTGATTACATCAGCTTTGTTTTTATCTTCCAGCATGGATAAACCATTGATACAATTCTACAAATAAAGTTAAAATAAGGTTAAAAGCTGAGTTACAGGAAGAGACTCCAGGAGCCATTCAAGCTATGTTATAAAGGGGATCCTTTAAGAGACTGCTTTTAATTCCAGAAACCAACCTGAACACTGAACTAGCAACCAACCATCTCTGCTCCTACCCTGCTGTAAAGGGGATGGCAAAGGTTCCCAGAGGATCCTGGAGATCTCCAAAAAAACAGATAAAATAACAAACAAATACACGAGCAAAATGCTCCTGTCTAGACCTGGAGGAAACCTATCAGAATGTCAGCTAAAATCACAGAAGAGTTAAACCTTTCCTTGAAGATGTGCGTTCTTGTGGTCTTTTTGTGCCGGAGCATCGCAGCTTCGTGAATTATTACAAATGCTGGCACTTGGGGACTGGCTAAGCCTGTGGGAACAATGTACTCCTCTAGATGATTACCAAGCATTCATCTGGCTAATGTGAGACCGAATCTGGCCTGACTGCCTGGCTCAGGGGGATATAATTAACTCTGCAGCCAGGTTGGATTTGCCAAGCAGGAGGAGCCCCGGGTGGTGAAGGCACAGGAGCAAGAGCTGATGCTGCCACCCAGAGCACAAAAATGGACTCACCAGCAAAGCAAGGACAGGCTTTTTTCACATCAAAACTGCACAGACATCGAGCACCCATTTAGGGCAATCAACAAAAAAAATTATATAAATAATTATATATATATATATTTATATTTTTTTCACTACATCTTTGACCACTTGGAAAACGACTCTGCATCCTTCCATCAAAACACCCACGCCAGCAAAGGGTGACCTTAGGAAACCATGTTTGGAAACAGCTAAGTACATTTAAGTGTTATTGATTGCACAAGTAATAGCGCCAAAAGTGATTACACAGTGTGGTACTTACAAAAATAATTACACTTCAGAAAATCAAAATTAATTTGTACACTTCTGCTACACTTTTGAAGTTGTTGACATTTCATTGTAGTGCTCCTAATGAAATGAAAATTATTAATAATTGTTTCTACTTCAGTGTGACAAATGTCATTTAGGTTAGGATGTGAATTTGTCAGTTCCTCATCAGATCACTAAGTTGACTTTTGGCTCATGTTAATTTGAAAGTGGGGTTATTTGTATTTATCAGATGCAAGCCTACACAACCCAATCATATTATCACTGTGTTTCCTGGTTCCTAGCTGTGAAACATTTTATGTGGTGAAGTCCTCTTTTCTTAGAAATCACTCTAAAGGTGTAAAAACAAGGGAAAATCAAGTTATTTGGACAAAAGATTAATTTTTTTTTCTTCAAAACACTTTACCAAAAAAAAAAAAAAGGCATAAAATAAACTAGTGAAATTAGCATAACCCCGGGGCCACTGTCTGAAGTACCATTTCCTTTACATTCCCCTACCAAGCAAATTTAGTCTCATTTTAATGTAGAGTGAACTACATTGTTCAGTTATGGAGAATAAATTAATAGCAAAAGATGTGTGAAGCAAAACTTAAATCATATTATGCCTCAGTTCTTGTCTCATACAGCACATCGCTCCTATAAAGTTATATAATTAGCACAAATAAAGTAATCCAGCTTCCAAAATACTTTCAATAAAAAATACTAAGGGCTTTTAGGGAACTTAAAGCATTAAGTATTAAATAAGTAAAATTTACACTTGCAATATCTTGATACCCTTACTGTTCCAATTTTATAGTCAGGTGAAGTGACAAGCAGATGATTTGTCTGGACAATTACAGCAAACCAATAACAAGCCTGCAAACAGAGTTTTGGAAGACCTGTCTCCAGGCTGCTCAGGGAGCTCTCATCTCCTGCCCTCAATTTTGACAGGAGTCTTTGCCTCAGGACACCCTATCAAGATTCAAGTTACTTTCCAATAGCTGATCTTAAAGTGCATAGAATGAAACATCCAGGCTTTGACAATTTTTGAAAAAGAAAAGCCATGATAAGAATACAGAAGCTTTGTTTTTCATAAAATGCCTTAAATTGTTTTTACCATTACTGTTAATCCACAGATGGACAAAATTGGAGATTTTCTATGCAAAGATCAATGCAATTCTGTCTAAGTGCTATGTGAGCAGTACTTTCAGTCATATAAAGACAATTCTGTTGGGCAAAGACCACTGGCCTGGACATGTGATGGTTTCCCAAGAAAGATTTATCACCAAGAAGCAGGTTTGTAAAACCCAAGCCTCACACAATGATGGCTGCATTAATATTTGACAAGTTTTATCATTTATCCAGAGCTTGTTTCACTAGGTCTGACTGATGATGAAGTCCTGGTTGTAGAGGCCACACAGAATTTGGGAGCCTGCTGGAGATCCTCTGCTTGGGAAACGTGTGCTCCTGCTTTTCCAGCTACCACAAATCCCAATGGCACACTGAGTGTTTGAAAGAGCAGCTTGCATAAACCCACCCATGCAATAAACCTGTCTTTGTTCACAGAACCCCAAGAAAACAAACCCAAAGAAAGTAACAGCATTGGTGTTTTTACCAGATCAGGGTAGAGTCCTCATTCTTTTGTTAACACTGAAGGCACATGGTAAACACAATACCCTCGATCTAATTTCTATTGTACTTTGCAATTAGAGGCTGCAAAGGGCTATTTAAGGAACTTGTTTTCTCAGGAATACAAGAGGATATCCAACACGGTGACAAAAGCAGTTTAAGTGGTCAAACTACAGCAGCAAATAAGCAGCCAAGCAGTCTGGCACAGCCAGAGCTCTCTTCTGATTATAACCATGGCCCACTTCTCACCCACACTGATAACAAGCTGTTTGACCTGCAGCAGATAAGCACAAACCTCCCGAAATAAAACACTTGCCTCAGTTCTCCCTTTACATTCTCATCAGCAATCTTCCACTTTTTTCCTAATCAATATGTTAAACAGAAAATTTAAATCGACTAGAAAGCTGCATCTTTATTTTCGTGTTATGCTTTCCTCCTTTATTCCTTTCACCTATAAATCTCTGGTTTATCCCTGTTCGGTGTTATCAGACTCATGATATTTAGATTGGTGATGTTTATTTCTCCTACAGTCCCAGTTCTCAGGCTCTTAAGATCATTTGAGAATCCCAACTTCAATTTACAAATCCTTATATTGCTAGCTCTCAGGTTCTGGAGAACTGTGTGAAAGTATGACTCAAGTGTACTCTAAAAGCTCTGTGTGAAAGGCAAAGAAAAGGTTTATTCTGAACAAAACAGAAAAACAGAGACTATGTTTTTAATACATTTCCAAAACTCCTTGTTGGAGATTTTTTTTTTTAATTGCTAGGATTTATGAAGTAAACCTGGGTAAGTGCCATATTCTGATCACAAACAGGTATTTCATATAAATGTCACAAACCTGGTGTAGTGCTCAACGGGCCAAACATTTCCAAGGAGCGCTGTCAGAACAGCAGAGGGTCGATTTTAATGGCCAGTAAAATCATCTCCTTTTACCACTTTCTTGTAACAGTGATGTACAAAGAGTGACAAACTAGGGCAGGTTTTGCCCTGGTGACATCACTCACTTGCTCACACTCCTTCTGCAGCCTGGCAAAGCCATTCCCATAGAGTATGCCCCACCAAAACCACCCTTAAATTCTCATTTTACACTTGGAGTCACTGGACATGCCCCCATTCCTTAGCCCAGCAAACACCCCACAACAATGAACATTCCAGATGAAGTTTTCTCACACATTTCCCATTGTGGGAAAATAATCTTAGAAAAAGATTAAGAAAAGTTGACAGGGCTGCCTTTACTGTAGCAGAGCCCAGCTGAAGAACACTCACACATCCTTTCACGCAGTAAAATCTGGAACATCACCTGAATTTTTTGAATAATCAATAAGCAGAACTGAAATTAGCTGAAATTAGAGCTGGCCAGCAGCCCCTGATGGGGGAACCCTCTCAGATTTACCTCTGGCTCTCTGTGCAGGAATTAACCTGGCTTCTCCCAGGATTTACAGCTGCACAGACAGGACATAAAAGGGTGGGAAGTCAAATCCCAAATCTCTGTGGGGACAGAGCAGGGGATGCTGCTGTGGGGATGGAGAGCCCTAAGGGAGCAGTGTCCTCTTGCAGGTGGGCAGCAGAGCCTGGGGATGGGACATCAGGTGCCTGTTTTCTTCAGGTTGTTTCTTTCAGGTTGTTCTGACCCCTGGGTCCTTGTTGGAGTTTGCTGCTGAGGTGTGAGTGATGCTGGTTTTGTCTGTAGTTATGTTCAAAAGAGATGCAGGCCTGGTTTATTCTGCTGACTGTGAAACGGGAGTGAAAAAAACCCCTAAGAGAACTGTGTTTTTTCTGTGTGAGAAAAAAAATAAAAAAGCAACCTTGTGTTTCATTGACTTGAAAGCTGTGGCCTCATAAGAGGGATGGTGAGGGGGGGGAAAATCTCAATTTCTGCAAAGGGGAGCCAGGTAGACAGGTGCTGTGTGTGGTGGTGCTGCTTCACTGGTTCAGAATTACTCTACTTTCTTGGAGCTGTTGCTCCAGAGTTTGCAAAGAAGCTTTGAACTCCTCATAAATGTCTGGAGAACTTAAGAGCTGGTTCACTAATTACAGAACAGGGTGGAAAGGTTACAGCTAAAAAGCTATAATATAAGCAGCTCTGCAAACCTTAATTGTACTTTAGTTTTGCTGCTGTTCAGGCTTCAGTTGGAACATCATTTAGAGGTTAGTGTATTGCTCAGAGGTATGAATACAAATCCTTAATTAGCACTATAGCAAAGAACTTTGGTTACTTATTTGGTCTGAGATTTAAAAAAAAAAAAATTGTTAACTGAATAATGATATATTCCCCTGAAGTGGAAAATTTGCACCTTACTAATATTTCTTTGAAAACCTTTTGATTTTAAATTAAGAGTCGTGCTTTTGTGATTAAACCCCTGGGTAGAAATTCAGCAGATTTGGGTTCCATCCTCAGGTCTGAGGCACTCATTGTGTGACCCTGGGTTAGGTGTTGGTCACCAGGGCTGGCTTTCCTTCTAATTGCCAGGACAGTGCAGCTGAGAAATTGCCGATGGGACCGGCAGGACTTTTTGCATTAGCTGCAGTTGACTTTGGGTCAGACCCTTTTGTCTGTCCCTTTCCTAAATATCCACATGGAGAACCAGGCTCTGGTGAACTGGCATATTGGAAGCATTTATTAATAAACATTGTGCACTGAGGAGAAATTACAGATAAGAGAATTTCCAAAGTACAGAAGTACATTTAGTACAATAAATATCAAAGTATTAATGCTTCTGTTACGTTTTCCTAATGCAATGTGTGAACATGACAATTCACCAACTTTTAAAGTTTTCTCTAAAGTATAAGACACTGTCCCATAGTTTGAAAATGTCTAATTTGTATACCATTGGGAGAAAACAAATATATCCAAATATTTCCCCTCAGGAAAGGCTGGTCCTGGTGATACACCTGTAGTTGTTTAAGAAAGGAAATTTGATTTGTGTGCCAGCATCACCTTGGCATCTTCTAGGCTGTTTGTGTTCTTCTGAATACTGGGATAGGGAAAAAAACCACCACCAACAACAAAAAAAAGAAAACAAGAAACCCCAACAGCTGAAGTAAAAAACATTCATTAGTAAACAAAATTGAAATTATTTTGAGTTGTTGTTTTATTTCTTCTCTTAAAATTTAATTTGCTGTTGTTTCTTACTATATGCTGTGCTTTGTTTTTTTTTTTTTTGTGGTGAGTATTTCAGTGTAACAGAATTAATAGATACTGTCATGTTTGTGCCAGATGAAGCAAACATGAATTCTGCTGTGAGAAGCAAGGAGTAACTTGTAGGGTCCACTCCAGTTCCTGCTCAGTCTAAGCCCCCATCAGTCTGACAGGTTGGATGAAGAGAGATAAAGCAGATTAAGAAGTAATGACTGGAGGAGAAATTGTATGAAGCTATTTTCACATTTAGATCAGGATCATAATAAGCAGAATCTCAGGAGCCATTATTTTAAGCATTAGTGGATAATGCAGTACACTACATTAAGTTTTATGCACAGCATTTGGAACCTTGGAACGACTGCTGTAAACTTTCCATCACTGCTAGTTTGCACAATGACCTTTTATCTTCATTAGGCAATACTCTGAAATTGCTCTAGGTATACCAGTATGGATTCTTTGGTGGTGTAAATTAGGACATGCACTGATGTTAATGGGGCTGTTTGCATTTATTAGTATAAATTAGTTTTAGTATTCTCTCACATCATAAATCACAATGGACATCAGGAAAGTCATTTGGCAGCGGTGATGTATAAACAGCGAAAATGAGAAAACAATTGACGCCATTATTCAATGTTTAGTGGCAGAAATGTGTTTGAAGCACGTGAGTGTGTGTGTTTCCCAAGCTTCACCCTTACTTGATGTGAAGCAATGGATGAACAGGAACTGTGGCAAAGGACGAGCTCTAGTAAAGAAAGTTGTTGGACAGGAAGGAACATCCCATATCTAAACCTTGAGTCCCTATTGTGACTGAAAACCACGTTAGAAAATTTGAATTTCTGAGATGTTACCATAAAACAAATGCATAATATAAATAATAATTTATAGGTAGGTAAATGACAGCTAGTCAGGCAAGCCTGAACATCTGTTTTATAGTGACTGAACGTTGAACACTTCTGGCATCTAGAGCTCTATTTTTACCCCAAAAATCCATACAATATTTAAACCCTTTTCATGTTGCATTTTGACTCATTATTCCATATTGATATCATACAAAGCCGTGATTTCCTTATGTAGGAAAAAAAGACTTGCTGGGTTTATTTGTTGAGGGAATTTGTAAGGAAAACTTGTATAGAATATAGAAATTTTGAGATAGCAGAAAGTATTTAATCATGGCAATGGCTTTTTCAAGAGATTTTTCTTTGTGACAAACCAAATATGTATTATATTATTTGTGGATCAGTATATCTAACATCAGCACACATTGCTGTTTATTGGCTCATTTTATCATGCTGAACTGTCACAAGCTTCTTATTAATCTGTCTCTGAAGGATCAAAATGCTTTAATAAATACGTTAGTTCCTTTAGATCTTGGGCTGAAATGAAACTGTTAGCTAAACGTACTGTGACTTTGAGTGCAGATACCTTTAGAGAGATTTAAAAGGGGAGCACGTTACACAAATCTAAGTTCGACAAAGCAGAATGTATCTTTCTCTTAATGGCCAATTAGGACTCAAATAAAAAAAGTAAAAAGCCCTTTTCTAGACAAAATGTGGGACTCCTTTATGTGATATGATTGATTTATCAAAGGGATGATTTTAGCTTTTCAGTTTTATAGGGAAAGCTCTTTGCTTGTGTGGGGTGTCCCTGTATCTGTACTGATTGATGTGCTATACACATAATAAATGCAGATATGACACAAGGGTTCAGAAAGGTGCTCACCTTTCACTGCTACAAAGAGGTAGATAGGAAGTTGGGTTTTTACTTTATTCAGGACATGAAAATTCACAAACTTTATTTAGCTGCCAGTGACAAACAGTAGAAACTAAAGAAAAACTAAAGAAAAAGCAGCCCCTAAAAGGACTGTAAGACCATTCTGTAGAGGGGACGGTTGTAATGGCAGAGAGCTCATTTTTTGCAAAGTCAGAATAAGTGTGGCCTCTGAGCACACAGCAGTAAATGTTTGGTTGCTATGAACGGATCAAAATGTTGTGCAAGAAGGAGTGGATGATGCAGCACTGCCATTTCAAAGGGGGAATGCATTTTAATAACAGCACCAGGTTTAAGTAAAACGAATTAAGGTCATCCATGTGTTATTTTGGTCATTGCAATACAATTTCAGATTGCTTGGCAGCTTTCCCCAGAAGAACCTACAAACCTTTGAGTATGAACCCTCTGCAGGGTGAGCAAGGGCTTTACTGGAGCTGTGTGCTAAGTGAGCCTACATTTCACCATTTCAAAGGATTATACCAAAGAGCTTTCCTTTTGTTAAATTTTTTAATCTGCTGAGATCTTAACATCAACAGCATGGGTTTTGATTTTATACATAGGTTTGAAAAGCAAATGCTGAACTTGAAGTGCCCAGATCTTTCCACAGATCTCTCTTATTTGAAGAGTTTACATGTCTTGAGTAAAGCAGAGTAACAGAGAAGTTGAATGCGAGGTTATTTATTGCAGCTTTCATCTGGAAATGCTCACAAGTATCACAATCTTGAATTTTTGTAATAAACTGGCCTTTGATATTATGCTCACATTGAAATGTTCCTGGCAATTAGCAGTTTTATATGAACGCCCAAATGTGAAAACAGAATTTTATTGATGTGTACAGTAGTGAGCATGTTGAAGATGAACATGTGGGAGTAGCCAGGTCTGTAAAACTTCTCAGAAAACTGAAATTAATTGGGTTTCCAATGGAAGTGTGTGTCTCCGTGCAGCCACAGAAGAATGGATCACATTTCCACTTGGGGCTGGTTTGCACAGACCATCCATCCCTCAGTCTGCTTCCTTAGGAGTGTTAACAGTTTGGCACTACTTTATTTCCCTTAAATCTTAGCAACAATCCATGATATTGTTACAGCACATTACATGGCTTTTCCTCTGTGTCATTGTATATTGCCATTGGGAAATGAAGCATAAAAAGGCTGCCATTAGAGTACATCATTAAATAAGACTGCATGAATTCCAACTGTTGAACAATTGATCAGTTCCATTTTGAGCCAAAGAGATGTTTCATCCCAGTTGAGTTCTTTTAATATGAAAAAGAATTTCCATGTTTAAGTGGTGCCTTTAATTTCCTTTAATTTTGCTTTTAGAAATTGTGCAGTTAATATCAGCCTCTGTCTTCTAAAGGAAAAGATCAAAGAACACCAGAACTTATGTGCATGTGCTAAATGTGACAAAGTTAGAAACTAACTCCCACGTGCTGTAAGTTTTCTGAAGTATCTGAAAGTAATTCATGCTGAGGGGTTGTTTTAAGACCCTATTTTAGCTGGGTGCAAAGCACAGTCACAATTGTTCAGTTAACTGCAGCCAGAAAGACTGGTTTTAGCTCCAACTTTTGTTGTTGTTGTTGTTGTTTTTGTTGTTGTTGTTGTTGTTGTAGTGTTGAAGTCGTTCAGCTCTATCCAGTCTGCTGCCTCACTCATTTTGAAGCTTTGGTGTTTTGCTGTGGTGTAGTTTTGAAGCTCTTTGAGTATTTCCCTGGTAGAGAAACCCTTCAGAGCCTGAAACGTGCATGTGTGAGAGCAGATCAGTGGAGCAGGGAATGCAGGCAGGGATACACACAGCTGCACTGGAGCCCTGACTCCTCTGGTTTCTCTTTCTCCATCTCTGGATCTAGATGGGCCTCCCTTAAAGATGGAAGGGCTGAACTCCACCAGTTCATTTCCCTTTTGCTTTCCCTGATACTCCTTAATCGTTCAACTTCCTCTCTAAGCT